>ML801646.1:152320-164332 GCA_009831015.1 Picea engelmannii
TCGAGCCCCAACTCCTTATACCCTGATCTCGTTGGGGACATGCAAAGAAGGATCAAGAATGAGCAGACCGCTCTGATACCACTGATCCGGATTTATGTAGGAACACAATGAAATACATAAATACACATAAACGCAGAGATGCAATGGAAATAAGACTTCATTTCATTAATAACAGATGACTGAAATATGCTTACAGACAGAATGGAAATAAACTAGCTAGGGCGCTGGTAGCTTATCTCTGAGAAGAGATGTGGCTGCTACTCGCATCCGTCAGAAGATCATTACAATGAGGCTCTCGAGGCATTTTTACAATAGACGAGAATGAAAAAAGTCATAGACATCCAAAAACCTAACCCTAGGAGATGAAGCGCCAAAAGTCATGTGGGCCCCATTTGGGTAAGTTAGTACATCAACTTTCCGGGGTCGTAACTTTTGCATACGATCTCCGTTTTAGGCGTGTGATAGCTCGTTGGAAAGGTATCGTCGAGGAGATTCATTTTGGGGGATAACTTATGCCTTTGGCTATCATTGAAAAACTCGATCTCAAAAAACCTTCATTTAGGCCCTCAATATGGCCCCGGAAGTTAAAACCTGCTAAAAATAGTAAATTGCCAAAATTGCCAGAAAACTGTTTTGAGCCAGTCAGAAAAGGTGGGTGGCCATCGATATCCACCTGGATCACTAGAACAGAGTGTTTGCAGCACAGTTCACATCGCCAATATGAAAACTAGACAAAACCCCTTTTATCTACCCTCAAACATGATGAACACTCTCATGGAGTACTAGGTGGATCTAGGCTTGATGATCACATCTTTGAATTATCAGAGAGGTGTCTACAACCTGTCCAACCTCCAACTCTCTCCTTCAACTAGTTCGCATCGCCTGATTCAAACAAGATTTGCATGCTTCGAGGAGACTATTAGGATGTCCAAAGACCTGATCCCTAATGTTTTAGAAAAAAAAGGCTCTGAAAACAATGAAATCTCTTAGCTTGAAAAAAATGTAATGATGGAAATGAATAAATGGAACACTTGAGTGTGCTGTGAACTCTCCTAGTGAGTTGGCAGCGCTCAAATTAAAAATGACTTGACAACTGAATGGATAAAAGGTGATAGCTAGAGATCTTTTATATAGTCATGGAGGTGACATGTCAAGGTGATAATAAGAGTTTTCAGAGATGTGACTCATGAGGGTTTATCACTCATTCTCATTATAAAAAAGACATAACCCAAAGAGCCTAGACTGAGGCCAAACTAACTTGGTTTATTTAAATCAAAAGTTGAAAAATGACTATAGCAAGAAGTCATAAAAACTATAAAAACCTATGACTCAAAACAAAGACTGAAATGACTTTTTGACCCCTACAATTCTATGTGTTAACATCTGGATCCATAGGGGATGGCATGCTCCCTATGAGCTTCCAAGAACATGCAGTTCCAGTGCCTTATCCATTGGGATATGGAGTCATCTATGCAACCAACCTGTATGCCTGAGAGCATGTTGACAGGCGAAATTGACCGTTTTTCAACTGGGAGAGTGGATCCGGTCCAGGGTTGTCTAATAAACCAAGCCGTTTGGGATAACCCACCTTGACGGGTTTAGCAGCTCCGTTAGCCGATCTAAGGTCCTAAGAAAAAAAAAATAAAAACTACTCTGAACTAACTAATCTAACTAAAAATAACTATTAAAACAAACTAAACAAAACTAACTATTCTATATGCAATCTACTATCTAATATCATAATTACTCTAAGAAATTAAATATCTAACTACTAACAGAAATAAATCTTATTAAAAAATGTACAATATTTACAATTTACAGATTTGAATGAAAACCTGAAAAACTCATTTGTATTCTGTCCTAAGACAGCGAGAGCTATTGTTTTTTGATTTTTACGATTTTATGAAAATAGAATAAAAACTATCTAAACTAAAAAACTAATATACTAACTCTAACTACAAATCTAAACTACACATATATCTAACTAAACAACTTAAACTATACTAACAAATTAACTATCAAATAAATAACAAACTGACCTGAAGAAACGCTCCAGGTTTGTCCTGTATATAATGATTGTCTTAGCTGTTCGGAGGGAGGAAACCCGCACCGGATTATCCACTAGCTTCTTGTAAAATAGAAACAGTTGTTCTCTTCAAATATGATTACAGGACAAACAAAAAATAAAACTTACAACAATCTTATGATTTATAAATCTTCACAGTTAGATAAATATGTATGCAAAGATCTATACAAAATGATTCAATTAACGAAGAAGAGAAATCTGTGATTCATTAACTGAAGCCAAGTAATTACTGTACTTTTAAAAATAATGAAAGAGATCAGATATGGATAGCATATTAATCAAATCATATCATCTTGCAATATATTATGATAGCTAAAGTAGTCTATAATCAACTGCAAAATGACATGCATAAAACTTGAAACAAAAGTTTGATATATTGAAAGCGAAAGCTGTTACAAGACATCAACTCTCGTTCCAGTTTGTATCATAAATCCATAGCCTGGTTCTCCCACAAGTGAGGATGCTCCTTATTACAAAAAATAATAAGTATTTAAAGACCTCTCATAGGGTAAAACATCCCTGTGGAAGTTATCAAAACTGTTTAGACAAATCTGGGAAAATATCCCAAGTTTCTATCTCTAACTCAAACTAACAACTTAAAAATAAAACTATATCACACAAATATCTCCTAGACTTCCACAACATGCCCGATGCAATTCGAATGTACCTGAAAGAGGTAAAAAATGGACGAGTTAAGAGGATATTTTGTTGATAGAATTGATAAAAATCTAATTCTAAAGACTAGCTACAGAATCTTGCGATTCTGTAGCTGGTCTAAATCAAACACATAATCGTATTAAAAATCAATTCAAATCTTAGAAAATACATTCAAACTATCAAAAGATATTTGATTGATAAAAATCGTTATTCAAATTAACACTTGTATGCAAATTGAACAAACTAAATCGTATTCACCCAAATGATAACAAAAATGGATACACTCTGTTTAAGTTGTTATCACTAATTTGGGTCAACAGAATCATATGGAATAACTCAACAACAATGAAATCATTTCATGGACCAATTGAAATCAACAGGAATAGATGCTTCAGCTATCCACAAGATCACTTCGAATCCAAACCAAATCAACAAGATTGTTTTCTCAAATTGATATAACTGTATTAAATATTAACAAACGATCCATGCTATTAGGGAATCAAATCAAAACTGGTATGTAAATTATCAGAAATGAAATCATAATGAAATTAATCGGTTGATAACAGGATCTATAGGACTCATCCAATCGTTTGTTATTTCCAATTGGGAGCAGACAAAATCGATTGACATTCAATGGAATCATTACCTGAATCCATTTCAAATCGAACTATTCGCCAAATTTTCTCACAAGAATCCAACAGAGATAAAATATGTCGATCTGAGTTTAACAAACTCGTTTTGAAAATTAAAATCAACAGAGCAACGTCAAATCTATTTTTGATATGAATCTAACTCAAAACAGGAAATCATATTAACTCAAAACACACAACAATCCAATCAAAACGAAAGAATCGAAACAGTTTGCGTTTGTTACATAATCGTTATGAATCGACACAGTTCCATGATTTTGGCGAAGAGATCTTTTGCACAGGTCAGATATAATCCAAATCCAAACGAAAATGTTGACAAAACATAGTTGTTTTTCCAATTTAATAGACTACATCGTGTTTATCAAGCCAATTCAATCCTATGAAATCGTCTCAACAATCAAATCACAAGAACTAAATCAGAGCCGTTGATATCCAATGACAACAACATCATGTTAAATCAAAACATAACCGTGTTCTAATTTTAGCGTAAAAATCTCCTGTTTAGGTTAGATACAAACAAAATCCAAGCGAAAGAAAAAAACCATTGATTTCATTAACTCGAACCAACAAACAAATGAATCAAAACCATTGAAAACCAATCAATTGCTAAACTGGGCACGACCAAATCGTGTAACCAAATCATAACTTCATTTAATTTTAGCAAAACGAAAACAATGTATAGGATCTACAACATAACCATTTTTGATATGGCTATGACAGAGTCATTTCGAACAATGGATAGAGCTATTTGAAAACCAAACTCAATTCATTATATTAATCCTAGCAATTCATAGAATGGAATTGATATTGAAATTCATACCTAGATAATGAGCAGACAACTTGGTCATGATAGTTTGGAATTGACGAAGTCTATAGCTGATTCGACATTTCTAAATACGATGGAACTAGTGGTTTTCTGCTTCTTGTCATTAGCTTGAAGCTTGTCCCTTTCACTTGTCAACACTGTAACTTGGTTTTCCAACGATTTGATTTTCGACTGTAATAAGGGAATGTCGGTATAGTAGTGTTCCAACCAAACATTACATTGGTCGCATGACGACTGTCTGGGCTTCAAAATAACAGTCGAGGGTTTCATTAAATCACCGAGGGTTTCATTAGGTAGCTTGATCCCTGGGTAACTAGGATTGTTCTTTAAGCACGGGGGAAAATTAGAAACAAAATCATAGGGTGGCTCGGAGCACAGTCCTTGGGAATAAGGGTAGTCACTAGCCAGGAAGCGCTCGATATCAAAGTCTGAGTCTTCACTAAGGACTATGGGCTTTTGATCAACACTAGGTTTAGATTTTTTCTGGGAAAGTCTCGATCAAAGTCGAGCATTGTTTTTACCTTTGCCGTCGACAGTAGGGTTACCTTTGACCTTCTTGCTCACAGGATTTTTTACAGCTTCAACCTTGTCTATTATAACGTTGGATAGGTCGATATCAGGGCTGACCGAGGGTTTGGGAGAAGGTAGAAGGGCATGAAAGGGCACGGGTGGCCCGACCTTAGTCTCACTGATCACAGACTTATCTATTTGGATAGAATCTGAATCAACAAAACCATTCCGAGAGAGAAAATATTGCCAACTATCGTCGTGGAGGTTTAAATGATGAACGACGATGAGTCTGATCAGGCCATGGTGAAACAAGATACTATCATCCTTCTCTCGTTTAAACCTCTTAGCCATTTTATAAATACTACACTGGAAATAAAATGGCATGTTCAATGGATAACCCATGAAATTCATTAACAGTCGAAGGTGATAAAGAAAAACCAATCCATACCGACCCTCACAGGTCACAAATTATTTAACCACTATCAAAAGATCATGCCACCTAGGTTTAAGTGTGGAAATAGGCATACCTCTGTCACAGGATGTGACCTTTCGTGAGACAAACAGTAATGGCCATGGCACCTCCTCAACTTTAGAGTTTTTAAACCATCGCTAGCCTGTGGCTGCTAATCCTGTGGCAGAGCTGATGAACTCTTCACTGATTTCAAGCTGAATGTCACCTATTTTGGCCCTACATCCATCAAAGGTAAGGGAGAATTGCTGCGCAACAAACAAATTGAAACCCTCGAACCTCTGCACAAACATGAGCCAACCATTATCTTGTAAATCTTTTCGGGCATCATCGAACAGTAGCAGGGTTTGACTACCGTTCGGATCAATTCACACCATCGGTGCCATGGAGAAGAGCACATGGTAAGTGATGTGAGCGAGCCAGGGTTTGAATGCAGCCTACGCAGGGGAAGAACTCTCAAAGGTTTACCCGATGCTAGCAGAGGTGAAACAGGGATAGGGGTAAACATTAATGACATATTGCGCGAAGGTGGTGGAGCTGGTTCATACATGCATGAGAGTCATATCTACAGTACAATCGCCGACGCAAATATCTGTTCAACCCATTACTGTATAGGTTAACGATTATGCCAATCAATCTACCAATGAAATCAATGGTAAGTGGTTTAAACATTCACGCGATCAAAAGTTATGTCATAGTTTTAAAACCAAACAAACAAATCGAAACCAATACCAAGTTAATGCCAAAGGTTTTGATAACACGAACTAGGTGTCATATTAAATGATATATATCAAGGGTTTAACCATAACACCTATGTGCTTTTATGAAGCTAATCTGCCAAGTGAATTGATCAAATAACATGTAAATCCAATCGTCAATGCATCACAACCTCAATCACTCATGAAACAAAATTACATAATCAATTAAAGAATGTCAAATGAGTACAGATCAAAAGGTTTTGCCAACTGCATAATGATAAGTAAAATGTAAACGCAATGGGCATATCGACAAGAATGATAATGACAATTTAGTGACGATTTTAATGCGACTTTGAAAACCAAGTTTTCACGCTTGCAGTCGTGAAAACAAGAATGAAGGTAAGTATGCAAACAACGCAAAGAATAAAAGTGTCATTTTATTTGAGAATTGCGACGAAAAATTAAGGTTTGCAAAACACTGGTGTAGGCAGCTTATAAGACAGTAGAAAAATGTGAATTGGCTGCCAACAATGGAGACATGCTGGTAGAAGCAGTTATCTCTGCCAAAAGAACAAATTCAGATTAGGACAAGAAAGATAATTCCAACTCAAAAATAACAACCAAAAAATCGTATAAACATCATCATTAACCAACTATTCCAGCAGTGTTTTAAAAATTGAAAACTGATAACAGTCTTAAGACCAGTGAGTCACGATATTAAAGATAAAATCTCCAATACTGTTGACAGAGCCACTGCTGCCAGCAGGCGTCCATAGCCTCGACAGGGTTACCATTTAACCCACTCTAACATCCGTATCCTGCCAAGAAGTTCTAGATCAGAATAAAGGACATTAAGAGGTTTCTTATTTGCAAATTTTCATATACTCGACATTGCTTCGCTGCCAGCGGGCCTGTTCAGTACCCCGACGAAGTTGTCTTGGCATCATGCATGCATTTACCCGCTGCCTGCAGACCTGTTCAACATCCCGACGGGTTTACAAGCACTTCCCATAGCTCTATTAATAATTTATTTTGTTTTTTCTTCTTCAAAGACATATAGTTGAGCGGGGTGACGCTGAAAATCATGATATTTTAACATATTTTTTTCAGACCTCATCAGAATTTTTTAGAACTGTCCTTTATTAAGATCCAGAGATGGTTCATTTACAAAACCAACTTCCTAAGGCAGGGAGACATCTTCTGAGTCATTCCCTTAAGGAAAAGGGACAACGTAAAAAGATAATAGATGATCATGACATGCTTTACTCAGAGATCGAAATCAATCAACTTCTTTCAAACAACAGACTTTTTGCCAACACAGATATAAATTTCAGAAATATACAATTGATGTTTATACAATTTTCTTAGCAGTTATTTCAGCGAAGGAATTTTCTGTTTTCTTTATCTGAATAGCTCAGTATACAGGTATGTGTATTTCCAAAAACACAAGCTGATAAACCCCAAGGAGAAATCAAAAACAAAAAGCAAACGAAAAAGCAAACAAAAGAAAAATATGTACATAATATACAAGGGTTGTTGTCAAGCAAAGTATCTTTTCAGGGCTTGGCCATTCACCGGATAGGTGTCAGGCTATCCTTCTAGATTTTTCAATCGAAAAGAACCGGGACCTAACTTTTCAGCAATTAAAAACGGTCCAAGCCACAAGTTTTGAAATTTCGTGTGCTCTCCCTTTCCCTCATGTGGTTTGTCCCATTTCAGGACGAGGTCACCTACTTCAAAATTCCTATCAGAAGCAGAGTTAGAATCGAACCAGCTTTTAACCAATAGTTGATGCTGATCTAACTTACGTTTATCTTGGGCTCTTACCTCTTCTAGTTTCATCAAAGCGTTAATCCGGATTTCCAAAGGGGGACACTATTCTTCTTGGATTTTCTGTGACAACTGTAGTGAAGGAAGAAGAATGTGAGGTGGTAGAATTGCTTCTCTGCCATAAACGAGAAAAAAGTGGGAGTTACCTACAACAGCTTTTGGCGTTACCCTATCAGCCCACAACGCGTTTAACAATGCATTGTGCCAATTTTTGTGATTTTCAACCACCGTTCTCTTGATGATTTTAATCAAGTTCTTGTTTGTTGATTCTGCCAATCCATTTCCATGAGGGTAATAGCTAGCAAAATACTTCAATTTAATTCCTTTTTCCAAAGCGATTTTGCTCATCTCAAGAGAGGAAAAGTAAGAAGCGTTGTCAAAAACTAAACAGTCGGGAATATCAAAACGAGTAATAATATTCGAATTTAGAAAGGCAATTACCTGACTGGTGTTCACAGTTCTTAACGTGGTAGCTTCAGACCATCAGGTAAAGTAATCTGTGGCTATTATGATGAACTTATGCTGTTGTGAGGATGGGGGGTTGATTCAGATTTATTCATATCTTTACTTTCCATTTAAGATTTTCATGACGATACTGTGTTTTTGAAAATAAATTTTCAACTAGAAGTAAAGAGAAAAGGATCAAGGAGACTTCCCTGACAATAGCCGTATAATGGTTCTCATGGTGTGCCCACTTGCGTTCATGACTGCATTATTAAAAGGAGAAATAGTGAGAAATACAACTGAAAGGAAGACCTATTCCTAAACCTACTCTAACTATTGAACACATCAGGATACTACGTGAAGTCATGCTTCCAATGTAGCCATCGGAGTAACTCTAATCCTGCAATGGAAACAAGATCAAGCATTACTAATAATAATGGTAATATATCAATAGATGATAGAAACATATCACACTTACCTTCATAATAATAATCTAAAAACAAAGTAAGCATGATCTTACCATTTCCTTGGATATTATTATTGTACGAATCCTCTAGCCATTGCGCAATCTTGTCATGATAAGGGTCATAATGGCATGGGCGAGTGTAAGTAGTATTGAAAAACTTGTCAAGATCACGAAGAAATGGAATAACCATCAGCCAAGGCTGAAATGCCCCATCCTCCTTACAATTCTCTAAGTGTTCATTAATTTCTTCACATGGAGGATCCAAAAAAAATATGTCACACCTACTTCCAAGATACTTGGGTAAAAAGAAAGCAAGCTCAACTTTGTCTTTATTGTGAAATTTTTTCATATATGAATATTCAAGACATCTTAAGATCTTGTCACAAAAATGGGGATGCAAACCATGACTTTGATGAAATGAATATATCAATGGGAAGCTCCTCATAGGAGGATTCATGCAATCAATTGATTGATTTGTTTGAATATTCCCTTCGATGAGATTGATCATTTCAAAATGTGAAGTATAAACATTAATATTCGAGCTAATCAAAGAACTAATATGAAATGTAGAACGTTTGATTTCCATAAAATATAATGCATCGTCCTTTTCAACAATAAACTATGTAAAATCATCTCGCAACATGTCCTCTTTCCATATGAGTGATGAAAGTGAACAAGAGTCAAATCCGGTTTTATCAATGTTATGCTCGGAATTAATTTCACCAAAATTTAGCATATCGAAAGGATGTGATTGTGGTGGAAAAGAGTAGGATGTTGTAGGTAAGATGTCAAGTCCACCAGAATCTAGGAATAGATAAGGATATAAATAATAAAAGGAATTAGAAATAAGTAGATGAAAAGAATCTCTTGAACTATGATACTCAACAATGGTATTCTCAAGACAATTCTCTTCACCTTCTTTAAAACACTCACTTTGTTTTGGTGACGAATTCCTCAACATAATATGATCATATGGATTTGCCTTTTGTGTGATAGATAATTCAAAATTTATGTGACAAGCATCTAGTCTTTCCTGTGAGCAAAGTGCATTTTGAGGATGAAGGTTTAAAGTTTCTTCTTCTAGTTGTGTAACTTCTTCTCTAATCAGTTTCATAGGAGTACTAGAACATTCAAGAAGATTTTCGTTGCTTAAGTGTTCTTCAATGACTGATTTTAAATGTTGATTAGAGCATGAGTTACAAGAATGAGGGTATTCACCTTGAGCCAGAAACGAATCATCTTCCATACTAGTCTTAGACTAAAAATACAATGATTCAAAAGAAAAACCAATTTGGTTGTCAATAAGAGCATGATCAATAGATTCTACCTCCCTAGCTTGTTCAACATTATCGGAAGAATTTTTCTCTTCTTGCAAAGAAGATTGTTCTAGTAGTTGAGTGATAGGATTTGCAATTGGTTCTTCATTCATGATTGAACATGACTGGATGGAAGGGATGGAAGCATAATAAAAGAGATTTAATGCCAATGACATGTCATCGAGATTAAATTTACAGAGGATATGATAGACTTTTGTCAAAAAGCCTTCTGAAGATGGATCGTCGTTGATTAGCGAAGTATGAAATTCTTCACATAATTGATCAAAATCATAAATTTCAAAAGCATCTAGAAACACATCTACAAATTGAAACCAATAAAAAATGAGACATGCTGGAAAGGATTCAAACCATTGTTTGATTCGACCTCTAAAAGTAAAAGCGAACAGTCTGCATAAAACTCCTAAATCTGAGATGTCATGTTTGATGCATTTGCACCAAAACTTGTTAAGGTGGTCTTTAGCATATATATTGCCTTCACTATCAAAGGTGAGTTTGGACAAGCGTGAGACTGTCTCATTGGGAACATTGGGTAACGAGAAGTTGAAAGCATGTTCCAACAGGGTGATTTGGGGAGCCATGGGGGAAATTGAATACATTTAAAAATAAAATCTCCTACAAGGCCAGCTTGTGAGTCGACCCTCCTTCTAGCACCATTTGTTGATGGGCGAAATTGACCGTTCGTCAACTGGGAGAGTGGATCCGGTCCGGGGTTGTCTAATAACCCAAGCCGTTTGGGATAACCCACCCTGAAGGGTTTAGCGGCTCCGTTAGCCAATCTAAGGTCCTAAGAAAACAAAAAGAAAAACTACTCTAAACTAACTAATCTAACTAAAAATAACTATTAAAACAAACTAAACAAATCTAACTATTCTATATGCAATCTACTATCTAATATTATAATTACTCTAAGAAATTAAATATCTAACTACTAACAGAAATAAATCTTATTCACAAATGTACAATATTTACAATTTACAGATTTGAATGAAAACCTAAAAAACTCATTTGTATTCTGTCTTAAGACAACGAGAGCTATTGTTTTTTTATTTTTACGATTTTATGAAAATAGAATAAAAACTATCTAAACTAAATAACTAATATACTAACTCTAACTACAAATCTAAACTACACATATATCTAACTAAACTACTTAAATTATACTAACAAATTAACTATCAAATAAATAACAAACTGACCTGAAGAAACGCTCTAGGTTTGTCCTGTATATAATGATTGTCTTAGCTGATCCGAGGGAGGAAACCCGCACCAGATTATCCACTAGCTTCTCGTAAACTAGAAGCAGCTGTGCTCTTCAAATATGATTACAGGACAAACAAAACATAAAAATTACAGGAATCTTATGATTTATAAATCTTCACAGTTAGATAAATATGTATGCAAAGATCTATACAAAATGATTCAATTAACGAAGAAGAGAAATCTGTGATTCATTAACTGAAACCAAGTAATTATTGTACTTTTAAAAATAATGAAAGAGATCAGATATGGATAGCATATTAATCAAATCATATCATCTTGCAATAGATTATGATAGCTAAAGTAGTCTATAATCAACTGCAAACTGACATGCATAAAACTTGAAACAAAAGTTTGATATATTGAAAGCAAAAGCTGTTACAAGACATCAAATCTCGTTTCAGTTTGTATCATAAATCCATAGCCTGGTTCTCCCACAAGTGAGGATGCTCCTTATTACAAAAAATAATAAGTATTTAAAGACCTCTCACAGGGTAAAACATCCCTGTGGAAGTTATCAAAACTACTTAGACAAATCTGGGAAAATATCCCAAGTTTCTATCTCTAACTCAAACTAACAACCTGTTGGCAGCCAACCCAATTTTTTTGATTGCTCTCAAAAGCTGCCTACACACCTTGTGGTATTATGACAAATCATTGTCGCATTGTACTTCTAGACATTCATCTCATTCTGCGACAATTACAATTTGATTTTGATTCAGTTTTCACAACTGCAAGTGTGAAAACACCTCTTTCATTGCCTGGATTGTTGTCATTTTTTT
>ML801647.1:22930-57934 GCA_009831015.1 Picea engelmannii
ATGGGTTTAAAAAACTAAAATAATTTTTTGATACCCATTTTAGAGGTGCAAGTGGGTTCCCGACCTCTCGTAACGTTGAGGCATTGCTTGACCCATTTCGACCAAATTTGTATCATTTTAGGGTTGATTCTGGTTAACCCCGAATGAAAGTGATTTTTTAAAAGCAATATATTTCATATTTGGAAACCCATTTGAGAGTTGTACATATGGTCTTGATTGTGAGCGAAAATGTGTAGTTCTTGGGCCCCTTTGTCTCAACTTTGGGTCATTCTAGGCCCAAGTTTGACCAGCGTCGAATGAAGACTATTTGGAAGAAGTGGAATTATGGGTTTAAATATACAAAACAATTTTTTGATACTCATTTGAGAGATNNAAGAGGGTTCCCGAACGCTTGTAACGTTGAGACATTCCTTTGCCCATTTCGATTAAATTTGTATCGTTTTAGGGTTGATTCTGGTTAGCTCCGAATGAAGATGATTTTTGGAAAGAAAAATTCTCCATTTGTAAATATGAAATCATATTTGGATAACCATTTGAGAGTTGAACACGTGGTCCTAATTGCGAGCAAAAACGTGTAGTTCGTGGGCCCCTTTTTCTCAACTTCGGCTCATTATAGGCCCAAGTTTGACCAGCCTTGAATGAAGGATATTTGGAAGAAGTGAAATTATGGGTTTAAAATTATAAATAATTTTTTGATACCCATTTGAGAGATATAGGCGGGTTCCTGAGATTATGAGTGCTCCAAATGCAAATGGGTTCTCGAGCACTCATAACGTTGAGGCATTCTTTGGCCCATTTCGATCAAATATGTATCGTTTTAGGGTTGATTCTGGTTAACACCGAATGAAGCTGATTTTTGACAAGACAAATTGTTCATTTCCAAATATGAAATCATATTTGGATACCCATTTGAGAGTTGTATACGTCATCCCGATTGTGGGAGAAAATGTGTAGTTCTTGGGCCCCTTTTCTCAACTTTGGGTCATTCTAGGCCCAATATTGACCAACCTCGAACGAAGGCTTTTTGAAATAAGTGGAATTATGGGTTTAAAAATATAAATCAATTTTTTGATACCTATTTGGAAGATATATTTGGGTTCTCGAGCTCTCGCAACGTTGAGGCATTCTTTTGCCCATTTCGATCAAATTCGTATTGTTCTAGGTTTGATTCTGGTTAACCCTGAATGAAGGTGATTTTTGAAAAGAAAAATTCTTCATTTGCAAATATGAAATCATATTTGGATACCCTTTTGAGAGTTGTACACATGGTCTTGATTGTGAGCAAAGATGTGTAGTTTTTGAGCCCCTTTTTATCAACTTCGTGTAATTCTAGGCCCAAGTTTAACCCGCCCCGAATGAAGGCTATTTGGAAGAAGTTGAATTATGGGTTTAAAAATACAAAATATTTTTTTGATACCCATTTGAGAGATGCAAGTGGGTTCTCGAGCGCTCATAACGTTGAGACATTCTTTTGCCCATTTCGATTAAATTCGTTTCGTTTTAGGATCGATTCTGGTTAAACCCAAATGAAGGTGATTTTTGAAAAGCAAAATTCTCCATTTGCAAATATGAAATCATATTTGGATACCCATTTGAGAGTTGTACACATCGTCCTGATTGCGTGAGAAAACATGTAGTTCTTGGGCCCCTTTTTCTTAACTTCGGGTCATTCTAGGCCCAATATTGACCAGCCTCGAACGAAGGCTATTTGGAAAAAGTGGAATTATGGGTTTAAAAATATAAAACAATTTTTTGATACCCATTTGAGAGATATAGGTGGGTTCTCGAGATGTCGCAACGTTGAGACATTCTTTGGCCCATTTCGATCAAATTCGTATCATTTTAGGGTTGATTCTGGTTAACCCCGAATGAAGGTGATTTTTGAAAATAAAAATTATTCATTTTCAAATATGAAATCATATTTGGATACCCATTTGAGAGATGTACACGTGGTCCTAATTGGGAGCGAAAACGTGTAGTTCTTAGACCACTTTTTCTCAACTTCGGGTCATTTTAGTTCCAAGTTTGACCAGCTCCGAATGAAGACTATTTAGAAGAAGTGGAATTATGGGTTTAAAAATATAAACTAATTTTTGATACGCATTTGAGAGATGCAAGTGGGTTCCCGAGCGCTCGTAACATTGAGGCATTGTTTTTCCCATTTCGATCAATTGTGTTGTGTTTTAGGGTCGATTCTGGTTAACCCAGAATGAAGGTGATTTTTGAAAAGAAAAATTTTCAATTTGCAAATAGGAAATCATATTTGGATACCCATTTGTGAGTTGTACACATGGTCTTAATTGAGACCGAAAATTTGTAGTTGTTAGGCCCCTTTTTCTAAACTTCGGGTCATTCTAGGCCCAAGTTTGACCAGCCCCGAATGAAGACTATTTGTAAGAAGTGGAATTATCGGTTTAAATATACAAAATAATTTTTGATACCCATTTGAGAGATGCAAGTGGGTTCCTGAGTGCTTGTAACGATGAGGCATTCTTTTTCCCATTTCGATCAAATTCGTATCGTTTTAGGGTTGAATATGGTTAGCCCCGAATGAAGGTGATTTTTGAAAAGAAAAATTCTCTATTTGCAAATATGAAATCATATTTGGATACCCATTTGAGAGTTGTACATGTGGTCCTCATTGCGAGCGAAGACATGATGTTCTTGGGCCCCTTTTTCTCAACTTCGCGTCATTCTCGACCAACGTTTCACCCACCCCGAATGAAGGCTATTTGGAAGAAGTCGAATTATGGGTTTAAAAATACAAAATAACTTTTTGATACCTATTTGAGAGATGCAAGTGCGTTCCCGAGTACTTGTAACATTGAGGCATTCTTTTGTCCATTTCAAACAAATTTGTATCGCTTCAGGGTCGATTTTGGTTAACCACGAATGAAGGAGATTTTTGAAAAGACAAATTCTTCATTTCCAAATATGAAATCATATTTAGATACCCATTTGAAAATTGTACACGTCGTCCCGATTGTGGGAGAAAACGTGTAGTTCTTGGGCTCCTTTTTCTCAACTTCAGGTCATACTATGCCCAAGATTGACCAGCCTCGAACGAAGGCTATTTGGAAGAAGTTGAATTATGGGTTTAAAACTATAAATCAATTTTTTGATACCCATTTGAGAGATATAGGTGGGTTCTCGAGGTCTGGCAACGTTGAGGCATTTTTTGGTCCATTTCAATCAAATTCATATTGTTTTAGGGTTGATTCTAGTTAACCCCGAATGAATGTGATTTTTGAAAAGAAAAATTCTTCATTTGCAAATTTGAAATCATATTTGGATACCCATTTGAAAGTGTTACATGTGGTCTTGATTGCGAGTGAAGACGTGTAGTTCTTGGGCCCCTTTTTATGGAATTCTGGTCGTTCTAGCCCCAAGTTTTACCAGCCCCGAATGAAGGCTATTTAGAAAAAAGTGGAATTATTGGTTTAAAAATATAAAATACATTTTTGATACCCTTTTGAGAGATGCAAGTGGGTTCCCAAGCACTCGTAACATTGAGGCATTCTTTGGCCCATTTCGATCAAATCTGTATCGTTTTAGGGTTGATTCTGGTTAACCCCGAAAGAAGGTGATTTTTGAAAAGAAAAATTCTTCATTTGCAAATATGAAATCATATTTGGATACCCATTTGAGAGTTGTAGATGTGGTCTTGATTGCGAGTGAAGACGTGTAGTTCTTGGGGCCCTTTATCTCAACTTTGTGTCAGTTTAGGACCAAGTTTGACTAGCCTTCGATGAATGGTATTTAGAAGAAGTGGAATTATGGGTTTAAAAATCTAAAATAATTTTTTGATACCCATTTTAGAGGTGCAAGTGGGTTCCTGACCGCTCGTAATGTTGAGGCATTGTTTGGCCCATTTTGATCAAATTTGTATCATATTAGGGTTGATTCTGGTTAACCCCGAATGAAAGTGATTTTTTAAAAGCATTATATTTGATTTGAAAATATAAATCATATTTGGAAACCCATTTGAGAGTTGTACACGTGGTCTTGATTGTGAGCAAAAACGTGTAGTTCTTGGGACCCTTTTTCTCAACTTCGGGTCATTCTAGGCCCAAGTTTGACCAGTGTCGAATGAAGACTATTTGGAAGAAGTGGAATTATGGATTTAAATATATAAAATAATTTTTTGATACTCATTTGAGAGATGGATGCAAGAGGGTTCCCGAGCGCTTGTAACGTTGAGACATTCTTTAACCCATTTCGATTAAATTTGTATCATTTTAGGGTTGATTCTGGTTAGCTCCGAATGAAGATGATTTTTTGAAAGAAAAATTCTCCATTTGCAAATATGAAATCATATTTGGATACCCATCTGAGAGCTTTACACGTGGTCCTAATTGCGAGCGAAAACGTATAGTTCTTGGGCCCCTTTTTCTCAACTTTGGGTCATTATAGGCCCAAGTTTGACCAGCCTCGAATGTAGGATATTTGGAAGAAGTGAAATTATGGGTTTAAAATTATAAATAATTTTTTGATACCCATTTGAGATATATAGGTGGGTTCCTGAGATCTTGCAACGTTGAGGCATTCTTTGGCCCTTTTCGATCCAATTCGCATCGTTTTAGGGTTGATTCTGGTTAACCCCGACTGAAGGTGATTTTTGAAAAGAAAAAATCTTAATTTTCAAATATGAAATCATATTTGGATACCCATTTGTGAGTTGTCCACGTCGTCTTTTTTGCAAGAGAATACGTGTAGCTCTTGGGCCCCTTTTTCTCAACTTCGGGTCATTTTAGGCCCAAGTTTGACCAACCCCGAATGAAGGCTAATTGGAAGAAGTGGAATTATGGGTTTAAAAATACAAAACAATTTTTTGATACCCATTTGAGAGATGCAAGTGGGTTCCCGAGGACTCGTAACATTGAGGCATTCCTTTTCACATTTCGATTAAATTCGTAACGTTTTAAGATCAATTCTGGTTAACCCCAAATGAAGGTGATTTTTGAAAAGAAAAATTATCCATTTGAAAATATGAAATCATATTTGGATACCCATTTGTGAGTTGTACACGCGGTCCTAATTGCGAGCGAAAAGTTGTAGTTCTTGGGTACCTTTTTATCAACTTCGGGTGATTCTAGGCCCAAGTTTGACGAGCCTTGAACGAAGGCTATTTGGAAGAAGTTGAATTATGAGTTTAAAAATATAAAATAATTTTTTGATACCCATTTGAGAGATATAGGAGGGTTCCCGAGCTCTCGCAACGTTGAGGCATTCTTTGGCCCATTTTGATCAAATTCGTATCGTTTTAGGGTTGATTTTGGTACCAGAATGAAGGTGATTTTTGAAAAGACAAATTATTCATTTCCAAAGATGAAATCATACTTTCATACCCATTTAACAGTTGTAAACATGGTCATGATTGCGGGAGAATATGTGTAGTTCTTAGGGTCGTTTTTCTCAACTTCAGGTCACTCTAGGCCCAAGTTTGACCAACCTCGAACGAAGGCTACTTGGAAGAAGTGGAGTTATGGATTTAAAAATAAAAAATAATTTTTTAAAACCCATTTGAGAGATGCAAGTGGGTTCACGAGCGCTCGTAACATTGACGCATTCTTTTTCCCATTTTGAACAAATTTGTATCGTTTTAGGGCCGATTCTAATTAACCCCAAATGAAGGTGATTTTTGAAAAGTGAAATTCTTCATTTGCAAATATGAAATCATATTTGAATACCCATTTGAGAGTTGTACATGTGTTCCTAATTATGAGGAAAAACGTGTAGGTTCTTGGGCCCCTTTTTCTCATCTTCGGGTCATTCTAGGCCCACGTTTGACTAGCCCGAAATGAAGGCTATTTAGAAAAAGTGGAATTATGGGTTTAAAAGTATAAAATAATATTTCGATACTCACTTGAGAGATGCAAATGGGTTCTCGAGCACTCATAACGTTGAGGCATTATTTGGCCCATTTCGATCAAATATGTATCGTTTTAGGGTTGATTCTAGTTAACCCCGAATGAAGCTGATTTTTTAAAAGACAAATTGTTCATTTCCAAATATGAAATCATATTTGGATACCCATTTGAGAGTTGTACATGTCATCCCGATTGTGGGAGAAAATGTGTAGTTCTTGGGGCCCTTTTTCTCAACTTCGTGTCATTCTAGGCCCAATATTGACCAGCCTCGAATGAGGGCTATTTGGAAGAAGTGGAATTATGGGTTTAAAAATATAAATCAATTCTAGGGTTGATTCTGGTTAACCTCGAATGAAGGTGATTTTTGAAAAGAAAAATTCTTCATTTGCAAATATGAAATCATAATTGGATACCCTTTTGAGAGTTGTACACATGGTCTTGATTGCGAGCAAAGATGTGTAGTTCTTGAGCCCCTTTTTATCAACTTCGTGTCATTCTAGGCCCAAGTTTGACCTGCCCCGAATGAAAGCTATTTGGAAGAAGCTGAATTATGGGTTTAAAAATACAAGATATTTTTTTGATATGCATTTGAGAGATGCAAGTGGGTTCCCGAGCACTTGTAACGTTGAGAAATTCTTTTGCCCATTTCGATCAAATTCATATCGTTTTAGGATTGATTCTGGTTAACCCGAAATGAAGGTGATTTTTGAAAAGAAAAATTATCCTTTTGCAAATATGAAATCATATTTGGATACCCATTTGAGAGTTGTACACATCGTCCCGATTGTGGGAGAAAACATGTAGTTCTTGGGCCTCTTTTTCTTAACTTCGGGTCATTCTAGGCCCAATATTGACCAGCCTCGAACGAAGGCTATTTGGAAGAAGTGGAATTATGGGTTTAAAAATATCAATCAATTTTTTGATACCCATTTGGGAAATATATGTGGGTTCTCGAGCTCTCGCAACGTTGAGGCATTCTTTTGCCCATTTCGATCAAATTCCTATTGTTCTAGGGTTGATTCTGGTTAACCCCGAATGAAGGTGATTTTTGAAAAGAAAAATTCTTCATTTGAAAATATGAAATGATATTTGGATACCCTTTTGAGAGTTGTACACATGGTCTTGATTGCGAGCAAAGATGTGTAGTTCTTGAGCCCGTTTGTATCAACTTCGTGTCATTCTAGGCCCAAGTTTGACCCACCCCGAATGAAGGCTATTTGGAAGAAGTTGAATTATGGGTTTAAAAATACAAAATATTTTTTTGATACCGATTTGAGAGATGCAAGTGGGTTCCCGAGCGCTCGTAACGTTGAGACATTCTTTTCCCTATTTTGATCAAATTTGTTTCGTTTTAGGATCGATTCTGGTTAACCCCAAATGAAGGTGATTTTTGAAAAGAAAAATTCTACATTTGCAAATATGAAATCATATTTGGATACCCATTTGAGAGTTGTACACATCGTCCCAATTGTGGGAGAAAACATGTAGTTCTTTGGCCCCTTTTTCTTAACTTCGGGTCATTTTAGGCCCAATATTGACCAGCCTCGTACGAAGGCTATTTGCAAGAAGTGGAATTATGGGTTTAAAAATATAAAACAATTTTTTGATACCCATTTGAGTGATATAGGTGGGTTCTCGAGCTCTCGCAACGTTGAGACATTCTTTGGCCCATTTCGATCAAATTCGTATCATTTTAGGGTTGATTCTGGTTAACCCCGAATGAAGGTGATTTTTGAAAAGAAAAATTATTCATTTTCAAATATGAAATCATATTTGGATACCCATTTGAGAGATGTACACGTGGTCCTAATTGGGAGCGAAAACATGTAGTTCTTGGACCCCTTTTTCTCAATTTCGGTTCATTCTAAGCCCAAATTTGACCGGCCCCGAATCAAGGCTATTTAGAAAAGAGTGGAATTATGGGTTTAAAAATATAGGATAATTTTTTTATAGCCATTTTAGAGATGCAAGTGGGTTCCCGAGCGCTCGTAACGTTGAGTCATTCTTTTGCCCATTTCGATCAAATTCAAATCGTTTTAAGGTTGATTCTGGTTAACGTCGAATGAAGGTGATTTTTGAAGAGAAATTTTTTTCATTTGTATATATGAAATCATATTTGTATACCAATTTTGAGAGTTGTACACGTGGTCCAAATTGCGAGTGAAGACGTCTAGTTCTTGGGCCCCTTTTTCTCAACTTCGGGTCATTTTAGTTCCAAGTTTGACCAACTCCGAATGAATTCTATTTGGAAGAAGTGGAATTATGGGTTTAAAAATATAAACTAATTTTTGATACCCATTTGAGAGATGCAAGTGGGTTCCCGAGTGCTCGTAACATTGAGGCATTCTTTTTCCCATTTCAATCGAATTTGTTGCGTTTCAGGGTCGATTCTGGTTATCCCAGAATGAAGGCGATTTTTGAAAAGAAAAATTTTCAATTTGCAAATAGGAAATCATATTTGGATACCCATTTGTGAGTTGTACACATGGTCCTAATTGCGACCGAAAAGTTGTAGTTCTTGGGCCCCTTTTTCTAAACTTTGGGTCATTCTAGGCCCAAGTTTGACCAGCCCCGAATGAAGACTATTTGTAAGAAGTGGAATTATCGGTTTAAATATACAAAATAATTTTTTGATACCCATTTGAGAGATGCAAGTGGTTTCCCGAGTGCTTGTAACGATGAGGCATTCTTTTTCCCATTTCGATCAAATTCGTATCGTTTTAGGGTTGATTATGGTTAGCTCCGAATGAAGGTGATTTTTGAAAAGCAAAATTCTCTATTTGCAAATATGAAATTATATTTGGATACCAATTTGAGAGTTGTACATGCGGTCCTCATTGCGAGCGAAGACGTGATGTTCTTGGGCCCCTTTTTCTCAACTTCGCGTCATTCTCGACCAAAGTTTCACCCGCCCCGAATGAAGGCTATTTGGAAGAAGTTGAATTATGGTTTACAAATACAAAATAACTTTTTGATACCCATTTGAGAGATGCAAGTGGGTTTCTGAGCACTTGTAACGTTCAGGCATTCTTTTGTCCATTTCAAACAAATTTGTATTGCTTTAGGGTCGATTTTGGTTAACCTTGAATGAAGGTGATTTTTGAAAAGCAAAATTCTCCATTTGCAAATATGAAATCATATTTGGATACCCATTTGAGAGTTGTAAACCAGGTCCTAATTACGAACGAAAACGTGTAGGTTCTTGGGCCCCTTTTCTCGACTTCGGGTCATTATAGGCCAACGTTTGACCAGCCCCGAATGATGGCAATTTAAAAAAAGTGGAATTATGGGTTTAAAAATATAAAAAAATAACGTTGAGGCATTCTTTGGCCTATTTCGATCAAATCCGTATCGTTTCAGGGTTGATTCTGGTTAACCCCGAAAGAAGCTGATTTTCGAAAAGAAAAATTCTTCATTTGCAAATATGAAATCATATTTGGATACCCATTTGAGAGTTGTAGATGTGGTCTTCATTGCGAGCAAAGATGTCTAGTTCTTGGGCCCCTTTTTCTCAACTTCATGTCAGTTTAGGACCAAGTTTTACTAGCCTTCCAAGAATGGTATTTAGAAGAAGTGGAATTATGGGTTTAAAAATCTAAAATAATTTTTTGATACCCATTTTAGAGGTGCAAGTGGGTTCCCGACCGCTCGTAACATTGAGGCATTGTTTGGCTCATTTCAATCAAATTTGTATCATTTTAGTGTTGATTCTGGTTAACCCCGAATGAAAGTGATTTTTTAAAAGCAATATATCTCATATTTGGAAACCCATTTGAGAGTTGTACACGTGGTCTTGATTGTGAGCGAAAACGTGTAGTTCTTGGGCCCCTTTTTCTCAACTTCGGTTCATTCTAGGCCCAAGTTTGACCAACGTCGAATGAAGACTATTTGGAAGAAGTGGAATTATGGGTTTAAATATAAAAAATATTTTTTTGATACTCATTTGAGAGATGGATGCAGGAGGTTTCCCGAGCGCTTGTTTTTTGGAAAGCAAAATTCTCCATTTGCAAATATGAAATCATATTTGGAAACCCATTTGAGAGTTGTACACGTGGTCTTAATTGCGAGCGAAAATGTGTATTTCTTGGGCCCTTTTTCTCAACTTCGGGTCATTATAGGCCCAAGTTTGACCAGCCTCGAATGAAGGATATTTGGAAGAAGTGAAATTATGGGTTTAAAATTATAAATAATTTTTTGATACCCATTTGAGAGATATATAGGTGGGTTCCTGAGACCTCGCAACGTTGAAGCATTCTTTGGCCCTTTTCGATCCAATTCACATCGTTTTAGGGTTGATTCTGGTTAACCCCAAATGAAGGTGATTTTTGAAAAGAAAAATTCTTCATTTTCAAATATAAAATCATATTTGGATACCCATTTGCGAGTTGTCCAAGTTGTCTTTATTGCAAGAGAATACGTGTAGCTCTTGGGCCCCTTTTTCTCAACTTTGGGTCATTTTAGGCCCAAGTTTAACTAGCCCCGAATGAAGGCTAATTGGAAGAAGTGGAATTATGGGTTTAAAAATATAAAACAATTTTTTGATACCCATTTGAGAGATGCAAGTGGGTTCTCGAGGGCTCGTAACGTTGAGGCATTCTTTTTCCCATTTGGATTAAATTCAACGTTTTAGGATTGATTCTGGTTAACCCCAAATGAAGGTGATTTTTGAAACGAAAAATTCTCCATTTGAAAATATATAATCATATTTGGATACCCATTTTTGAGGTGTACATGAGGCCTAATTGCGAGCGAAAAGTTATATTGCTTGGGTACCTTTTTGTTAACTTTGGGTGATTCTAGGCCCAAGTTTGACCAGCCTTGAACGAAGGCTATTTGGAAGAAGTTGAATTATGAGTTTAAAAATATAAAATAATTTTTTGATACCCATTTGAGAGATATAGGAGGGTTCCTGAGCTCTCACAACATTGAGGCATTCTTTGGCCCATTTCGATCGAATTCGTATCCTTTTAGGGTTCATTTTGGTACCCGAATGAAGGTGAATTTTGAAAAGACAAATTATTCATATCCAAAGATGAAATCATACTTTTATACCCATTTGACAATTGTAAACATGGTCATGATTGCGGGAGAATATGTGTAGTTCTTGGGGCCGTTTTTCTCAACTTCATGTCACTCTAGGCCCAAGTTTGACCAACCTCGAACGAAGGCTATTTGGAAGAAGTGGAGTTATGGGTTTAAAAATACAAAATAATTTTGTAATACCCATTTGAGAGATGCAAGTGGGTTCACGAGTGCTCGTAACATTGACGCATTCTTTTTCCCATTTTCATCAAATTCGTATCGTTTTAGGGTCGATTCTGGTTAACCCCGAATGAAGGTGATATTTGACAAGTGAAATTCTTCATTTGCAAATATGAAATCATATTTGAATACCCATTTGAGAGTTGTACACGTAATCCTAATTACAAGGAAAAACATGTAGGTTCTTGGGCCCCTTTTTCTCAACTTCGGATCATTCTAAGCCCACATTTGACCGCCCCCAAATGAAGGCTATTTAGAAAAAGTGGAATTATGGGTTTAAAAGTATAAAATAATATTTCGATACTCATTTGAGAGATGCAAATGGGTTCTCGCGCACATAATGAAATCATCTTTAGATACCCATTTGAAAATTGTACACGTCATCCCAATTGTGGGAGAAAACATGTAGTTCTTGGGCCTCTTTTTCTCAACTTCAGGTCATACTACGCCCAAGATTGACCAGCCTCGAACGAAGGCTATTTGGAAGAAGTTGAATTATGGGTTTAAAAATATAAATCAATTTTTTGATACCCATTTGAGAGATATAGGTGGGTTCTCAAGCTCTGGCAACGTTGATGCATTCTTTGGTCCATTTCCATCAAATTCATATCGTTTTAGGGTTGATTCTAGTTAACCCCAAATGAATGTGATTTTTGAAAAGAAAAAATCTTCATTTGCAAATGTGTTACATGTGGTCTTGATTGCGAGCGAAGACGTGTAGTTCTTGGGCCCCTTTTTTATCGACTTCGGGTCATTCTAGCCCCAAGTTTGACCAACCCCGAATGAAGGCTATTTAGAAAAAGTGGATTTATGGGTTTAAAAATATAAAATACATTTTTGATACCCTTTTGAGAGATGCAAGTGGGTTCCCAAGCACTCGTAACATTGAGGCATTCTTTGGCCCATTTCGATCAAATCTGTATCGTTTCAGGGTTGATTCTGGTTAACCCCGAAAGAAGGTGATTTTTGAAAAGAAAAATTTTTCATTTGCAAATATGAAATCATATTTGGATACCCATTTGAGAGTTGTAGATGTGGTCTTGATTGCGAGCGAAGACGTGTAGTTCTTGGGCCCCTTTTTCTCAACTTCGTGTCAGTTTAGGACCAAGTTTGACTAGCCTTCCATGAATGCTATTTAGAAGAAGTGGAATTATGGGTTTAAAAATCTAAAATAATTTTTGATACCCATTTTAGAGGTGCAAGTGGGTTCCCGACCGCTCGTAACGTTGAGGCATTGTTTGGCCCATTTCGATCAAATTTGTATCATTTTAGAGTTGATTCTGGTTAACCCCGAATGAAAGTGATTTTTGAAAAGCAATATATTTCATTTGAAAATATAAATCATATTTGGAAACCCATTTGAGAGTTGTACACGTGGTCTTGATTGTGAGCGAAAACGTGTAGTTCTTGGTCCCCTTTTTCTCAACTTCGGGTCATTCTAGGCCCAAGTTTGACCAGTGTCGAATGAAGACTATTTGGAAGAAGTGGAATTATGGGTTTAAATATACAAAATATTTTTTTGATACTCATTTGAGAGATGGATGCAAGAGGGTTCCCGAGCGCTTGTAACGTTGAGACATTCTTTTGCCCATTTCGATTAAATTTGTATCGTTTTAGGGTTGATTCTGGTTAGCTCTGAATCAAGATGATTTTTGGAAAGCAAAATTCTCTATTTGCAAATATGAAATCATATTTGGATACCCATTTGAGAGCTGTACACATGGTCCTAATTGTGAGCAAAAACATGTAGTTCTTGGGCTCCTTTTTCTCAACTTCGGGTCATTATAGGCCCAAGTTTGACCAGCCTCGAATGAAGGATATTTGGAAGAAGTGAAATTATGGGTTTAAAATTATAAATATTTTTTTGATACCCATTTGAGAGATATAGGTGGGTTCCTGAGATCTCACAACGTTGAGGCATTCTTTGGCCCTTTTCGATCCAATTCCCATCGTTTTAGGGTTGATTCTGGTTAACCCCGAATGAAGGTGATTTTTGAAAAGAAAAAGTCTTCATTTTCAAATATGAAATCATATTTGGATACCCATTTGCAAGTTGTCCACTTCATCTTTATTGCAAGACAATACGTGTAGCTCTTGGGCCCCTTTTTCTCAACTTCGGGTCATTTTAGGCCCAAGTTTGACCAGCCCCGAATGAAGGCTAATTGGAAGAAGTGGAATTATGGGTTTAAAAATACAAAACAATTTGTTGATACCCATTTGAGAGATGCAAGTGGGTTCCCGAGGGCTCGTAACGTTGAGGCATTCTTTTTCCCATTTCGATTAAATTCGTAACGTTTTACAATCGATTCTGGTTAACCCCAAATGAAGGTGATTTTTGAAAAGTGAAATTCTTCATTTGAAAATATGAAATCATATTTGAATACCCATTTGAGAGTTGTACACGTGATCCTAATTACGAGGAAAAACGTGTAGGCTCTTGGGCCCCTTTTTCTCAACTTCAGGTCATTCTAGGCCCACATTTGACCAACCCCGAATGAAGGCTATTTAGAAAAAGTGGAATTATGGGTTTAAAAGTATAAAATAATATTTTTATACTCATTTGAGAGATGCAAATGGGTTCTCGAGCACTCATAACGTTGAGGCATTCTTTGGCCCATTTCAATCAAATATGTATCGTTTTAGGGTTGATTCTGGTTAACCCCGAATGAAGCTAATTTTTGAAAAGAAAAATTGTTCATTTCCAAATATAAAATCATATTTGGATGCCCATTTGAGAGTTGCACACGTCGTCCCGATTGTGGGAGAATATGTGTAGTTCTTGGGCCCCTTTTTGTCAACTTCGGGTCATTCTAGGCGCAATATTGACCAGCCTCAAACGAGGGCTATTTGGAATAAGTGGAATTATGGGTTTAAAAATATAAATCCATTTTTTGATACCCATTTGGGAGATATATGTGGGTTCTCGAGGTCTTGCAGCATTGAGGCATTCTTTTGCCCATTTTGATCAAATTCGTATTGTTCTAGGGTTGATTCTGGTTAACCCCGAATGAAGGTAATTTTTGAAAAGAAAAATTCTTCATTTCCAAATATGAAATCATATTTGGATACGCTTTTGAGAGTTGTACACATAGCCTTGATTGCAACCAAAGATGTGTAGTTCTTGAGCCCCTTTTTATCAACTTCGTGTCATTCTAGGCCCAAGTTTGACCCGCCTCGAATGAAGGCTATTTGGAAGAAGTTGAATTATGGGTTTAAAAATACAAAATATTTTTTTGATACCCATTTGAGAGATGCAAGTGGTTTCCCGAGCGCTCATAACGTTGAGACATTCTTTTGCCCATTTCAATCAAATTCGTTTCGTTTTAGGATCGATTCTGGTTAACCCCAAATGAAGGTGATTTTTGAAAAGAAAAATTCTCCATTTGCAAATATGAAATCATATTTGGATACCCATTTGAGAGTTATACACATCGTCCCGATTGTGGGAGAAAACGTGTAGTTCTTGGGCCCCTTTTTCTTAACTTTGGGTCATTCTAGGCCCAATATTGACCAGCCTCGAATGAAGGCTATTTGGAAGAAGTGGAATTATGGGTTTAAAAATATAAATCAATTTTTTGATACCCATTTGGGAGATATATTTGGGTTCTCGAGCTCTCGCAATGTTGAGGCATTATTTTGCCCATTTTGATCAAATTCATATTGTTCTAGGGTTGATTCTGGTTAACCCGGAATGAAGGTGATTTTTGAAAAGAAAAATTCTTCATTTGCAAATATGAAATCATATTTGGATACCCTTTTGAGAGGTGTACACATGGTCTTGATTGTGAGCAAAGATGTGTAGTTCTTGAGCCCCTTTCTATCAAATTCGTGGCATTCTAGGCCCAAGTTTGTCCCACCCCGAATGAAGGCTATTTGGAAGAAGTTGAATTATGGGTTTAAAAATACAAAATATTTTTTTGATACCCATTTGAGAGATGCAAGTGGGTTCCCAAGTGCTCGTAACGTTTAGACATTCTTTTGCCCATTTCAATCAAATTCGTCTCGTTTTAGGATCGATTCTTGGTAACCCCAAATGAAGGTGATTTTTGAAAAGCAAAATTCTCCATTTGCAAATATGAAATCATATTTGGATACCCATTTGAGAGTTGTACACATCGTCCCGATTGTGGGAGAAAACATGTAGTTCTTTGGCCCCTTTTTCTTAACTTCGGGTCATTCTAGGCCCAATATTGACCAGCCTCGAACAAAGGCTATTTGGAAGAAGTGGAATTATGGGTTTAAAAATATAAAACAATTTTTTGATACCCATTTGAGAGCTATAGGTGGGTTTTCGAGCTCTCGCAACGTTGAGACATTCTTTGGCCCATTTCGATCAAATTCGTATCATTTTAGGGTTGATTTTGGTTAACCCCGAATGAAGGTAATTTTTGAAAAGAAAAATTGTTCATTTTCAAATATGAAATCATATTTGGATACCCATTTGAGAGATGTACACGTGGTCCTAATTGGGAGCGAAAACGTGTAGTTCTTGGACCCCTTTTTCTCAATTTTAGGTCATTCTAAGCCCAAGTTTGACCAACCCCGAATCAAGGCTATTTAGAAAAAAGTGGAATTATGGGTTTAAAAATATAAGATAATTTTTTGATTTCCATTTTAGAGATGCAAGTGGGTTCCCGAGCGCTCGTAATGTTGAGTCATTCTTTCGATCAAATTCAAATCGTTCTAAGGTTGATTCTGGTTAACCCCGAATGAAGGTGATTTTTGAAGAGCAAGATTTTTCATTTGTAAATATGAAATCATATTTGTATACCAATTTTGAGAGTTGTACACGTGGTCCTAATTGTGAGTGAATACGTCTAGTTCTTGGGCCCCTTTTTCTCAACTTTGGGTCATTTTAGTTCCAAGTTTGACAAGGTCTGAATGAAGACTATTTGGAAGAAGTGGAATTATGGGTTTAAAAATATAAACTAATTTTTGATACCCATCTGTGATTGGTTGGCTAGGTGCCACGTGGCCCAGTTGTGGACTGCCACGTGGCACCCTGTGGTTGGCTATTGGTTTATATGTAAAATTTTATGGTGTGCACGGGAGTCGAACCGACGACCTCCCGATCGGGCAGAGGACTGGCATGACCGGGTTAACCGCCCGACCCACGGGTGGACCCTGTTATACAAACGGGGCAACTTGTATTTAAGTTCAGATGGAAGGTTTGTCGGTGGGGAAAAGGGTCGGGGCTTAGCCCCAACCCTCAACACATTTGCATTGACATGTAACCATACGACCACAGCGCAAGGCTTAACGCACGGGAGTGGACGAGCGGGTTGGTGAATAGGGATTAGCCCCCGGATCCCGGGAGGATCCCACAAGACCGGGGCTACAACCATATAAAAGCACAGGGGTTTATATAGTTATAGCTTGTGGCCATATGCCCATGCGCCATGACTAGGAGCCAGCAGACAAGGGGCGTGCAAACAGGGAGCACGTGGCCACATGGAGCCTGATACGACCATGCCAGAGGGGGTGCGCGCCCAGGCCTAGGGGATAATGCCTGATTTTTGTTAAAAACTGGGTTTTACCCAATGTTTTGAGATTTTTATTTGATTAATTCCTGATTTTTATTGATTTTCTCCATTTTTGGGAGATATTGGGCATTTTTGGAGCCCAACATTTGGGAGGAAGTTGGAGATGAGAAACCAACTTCAAATCTATATAAACCAGGCCTGTTTGAGGCCATGGAGGAGAGTCAAGGTCAATCAGAGCAGAGTTATGCTGAGGAGAAGCCAAGCCAAAACCATTTTTATGCAGGGAAGATTTTGAGGAGCAGACGCTGTTGGACCATTTCTGGGAGCTCTGGACGTCCATTTTGCGTGTTGTTTTCTTTGCAGGGTTCTTGAGATCTGGGAGAACATGACCAGATCAGTCTTGTAGCCAATTGGCACTACAACGATGTACTTTCGAGCTTTTGAACAGAAATAAAGAAACCTCCCCGACATAGACAAATGCACGGAGACGTAGGCAAAAGTTGTGCCGAACTCCGTTATCAATCTGCGTGTTATGGTTTGCTGTCTTTTATTTCATTTCAGATTTGCACATGTGTATATGGCTGTCATAATTCCTCTTCTTTCCTCATTTTTCACTAAGTTTTCTCAAATGGTTAATTAACGCATGCAAAATTAAAACTCAATCATAGTCATTAAAAGATCCTATGGATCAATTTGAGAGATGCAAGGGGGTTGTCGAGCACTTGTAACGTTGAGGCATTCTTTTGTCCATTTCAAACAAATTTGTATTGCTTTAGGGTCGATTTTGGTTAACCTCGAATGAAGGTGATTTTTGAAAACCAAAATTCTCCATTTGCAAATATGAAATCATATTTGGATACCCATTTGAGAGTTGTAAACCTGGTCCTAATTACAAGCGAAAACGTGTAGGTTCTTGGGCCCCTTTTTCTCAACTTCGGGTCATTATAGGCCAACGTTTGACCAGCCCTGAATGAAGGCAATTTAGAAAAAGTGGAATTATGGGTTTAAAAATATAAAATAATTTTTTGATACCCATTTGAGAGATGCAAATGGGTCCTCCAGTGCTCGTAACGTTGAGGCGTTCTTTGGACCATTTCAATCATATTCGTATCGTTTTAGGGTTGATTTTGGTTAACCACGAATGAAGGAGATTTTTGAAAAGACAAATTCTTCATTTCCAAATATGAAATCATATTTAGATACCCATTTGAAAATTGTACACGTTGTCCCGATTGTGGGAGAAAACATGTAGTTCTTGGGCCCCTTTTTCTCAACTTTAGGTCATACTACGCTCAAGATTGACTAGCCTCGAATGAAGGCTATTTGGAAGAAGTTGAATTATGGGTTTAAAAATATAAATCAATTTTTTGATACTCATTTGAGAGATATAGGTGTGTTCTCGAGCTTTGGCAACATTGCGGCATTCTTTGGTCCATTTCCATCAAATTCATATCGTTTCAGGGTTGATTCTAGTTAACCCCGAATGAATGTGATTTTTGAAAAGCAAAATTCTTCATTTGCAAATTTGAAATCATATTTGGATACCCATGTGAAAGTGTTACATGTGGTCTTGATTGCAAGCGAAGACGTGTAGTTCTTGGGCCCCTTTTTATCGACTTTAGGTCATTCTAGCCCCAAGTTTGACCAGCCCCGAATGAAGGCTATTTAAAAAAAGTGGAATTATGGGTTTAAAAATATAAAATACATTTTTGATACCCTTTTGAGGGATGCAAGTGGGTTCCCAAGCACTCGTAACATTGAGGCATTCTTTGTCTCTTTTCGATCAAATCCGTATCGTTTCAGGGTTGATTCTGGTTAACCCCAAAAGAAGGTGATTTTTGAAAAGAAAAATTCTTCATTTGCAAATATGAAATCATATTTGGATACCCATTTGAGAGTTATATATGTGGTCTTGATTGCGAGCGAAGACGTGTAGTTCTTGGGCCCCTTTTTCTCAACTTCGTGTCAGTTTAGGACCAAGCTTGACTAGCCTTCCATGAATGCTATTTAGAAGAAGTGGAATTATGGGTTTAAAAATCTAAAATAATTTTTTGATACCCATTTTAGAGGTGCAAGTGGGTTCCCGACCTCTCGTAACGTTGAGGCATTGTTGGCCCATTTCGATCAATTTGTATCCTTTTAGGGTTGATTCTGGTTAACCCCGAATGAAAGTGATTTTTGAAAAGCAATATATTTCATTTGAAAATATAAATCATATTTGGAAACCCATTTGAGAGTTGTACACGTGGTCTTGATTGTGAGTGAAAACGTGTAGTTCTTGGGCCCCTTTTTCTCAACTTCGGGTCATTCTAGGCCCAAGTTTGACCCGTGTCGAATGAAGACTATTTGGAAGAAGTGGAATTATGGGTTTAAATATACAAAATAATTTTTTGATACTCATTTGAGAGATGGATGCAAGAGGGTTCCCGAGCTCTTGTAACGTTGAGACATTCTTTTGCCCATTTTGATTAAATTTGTATCATTTTAGGGTTGATTCTGGTTAGCTCCGAATAAAAATGATTTTTGGAAAGAAAAATTCTCCATTTGCATATATGAAATCATATTTGGATACCCATTCGAGAGTTGTACACGTGGTCCTAATTGCGAGTGAAAACGTGTAGTTATTTGGCCCCTTTTTCTCAACTTCGGGTCATTATAGGCCCAAGTTTGACCAGCCTCGAATGAAGGATATTTGGAAGAAGTGAAATTATGGGTTTAAAATTATAAATAATTTTTTGATACCCATTTGAGAGATATAGGTGGGTTCCTCAGATCTCGCAACGTTGAGGCATTCTTTGGCCACTTTCGATCCAATTCGCATCGTTTTAGGGTTGATTCTGGTTAACCCCAAATGAAGGTGATTTATGAAAAGAAAAATTCTTCATTTTCAAATATGATATCATATTTGGATACCCAATTGCGAGTTGTCCACGTCGTCTTTATTGCAAGAGAATATGTGTAGCTCCTGGGCCCCTTTTTCTCAACTTCGGGTCATTTTAGCCCAAGTTTGACTAGCCCCGAATGAAGGCTAATTGGAAGAAGTGGAATTATGGGTTTAAAAATACAAAACAATTTTTTGATACCCATTTGAGAGATGCAAGTGGGTTTCCAAGGGCTAGTAACGTTGAGGCATTCTTTTTCCCATTTCGATTAAATTCGTAACGTTTTAGGATCGATTCTGGTTAACCCCAAATGAAGGTGATTTTTGAAAATAAAGATTCTCCATTTGAAAATATGAAATCATATTTGGATACCCATTTGTGAGTTGTACACGCGGTCCTACTTGCGAGCGAAAAGTTGTAGTTCTCGGGTACCTTTTTGTCAACTTTGGGTGATTCGAGGCCCAAGTTTGACCAGTCTTGAACGAATTCTATTTGGAAGAAGTTGAATTATGAGTTTAAAAATATAAAATAATTTTTTGATACCCATTTGAGAGATATAGCTCTCGCAACGTTGAGGCATTCTTTGGCCCATTTCGATCAAATTGATATCGTTTTAGGTTTGATTTTGGTACCCGAATGAAGGTGAGTTTTGAAAAGACAAATTATTCATTTCCAAAGATGAAATCATACTTTCATACCCATTTGACAGCTATAAACATGGTCATGATTGCGAGAGAATATGTGTAGTTTTTGGGGCCCTTTTTCCCAACTTCAGGTCATTCTAGGCCCAAGTTTGACCAAGCTCGAACGAAGGCTATTTGGAAGAAGTGGAGTTATGGGTTTAAAAATAAAAAGTAATTTTTTAAAACCCATTTGAGATATGCAAGTGGGTTCACGAACGCTCGTAACATTGACGCGTTCTTTTTCCAATTTTGATCAAATTTGTATCGTTTTATGGTCGTTTCTGGTTAACCCCGAATGAAGGTGATTTTTGAAAAGTGAAATTCTTCATTTGCAAATATGAAATCATATTTGAATACCCATTTGAGAGTTGTACACGTGATCCTAATTACGAGGAAAAACGTGTAGGTTTTTGGGCCCCTTTTTCTCAACTTCGGGACATTCTAGGCCCACGTTTGACCAACCCCGAATGAAGGCTATTTGGAAGAAGTTGAATTATGGGTTTAAAAATACAAAATATTTTTTTGATACCCATTTGAGAGATGCAAGTGGGTTCCCGAGCGCTCGTAACGTTGAGACATTCTTTTGCCCATTTCGATCAAATTCGTATCGTTTTAGGATCGATTCTGGTTAACCCCAAATGAAGGTGATTTTTGAAAAGAAAAATTCTCCATTTGCAAATATGAAATCATATTTGGATACCCATTTGAGAGTTGTACACATCGTCCCGATTGTGGGAGAAAACGTGTAGTTATTGGGCCCCTTTTTCTTAACTTCGGGTCATTCTAGGCCCAATATTGACCAGCCTCGAACGAAGGCTATTTGGAAGAAGTGGAATTATGGGTTTAAAAATATAAATCAATTTTTTGATACCCATTTGGGAGATATATGTGGGTTCTCGAGCTCTCGCAACGTTGAGGCATTATTTTTCCCATTTCGATCAAATTCGTATTGTTCTAGGGTTGATTTTGTTTAACCCCGAATGAAGGTGATTTTTGAAAAGAAAAATTCTTCATTTGCAAATATGAAATCATATTTGGATACCCTTTTGAGAGTTGTACACATGGTCTTGATTGCGAGCAAAGATGTGTAGTTCTTGAGCCCCTTTCTATCAACTTCGTGTCATTCTAGGCCCAAGTTTGACCCGCCCCGAATGAAGGCTATTTGGAAGAAGTTGAATTATGGGTTTAAAAATACAAAATATTTTTTTGATACCCATTTGAGAGATACAAGTGGGTTCCCGAGCGCTCGTAACATTGAGACATTCTTTTGCCCATTTCGATCAAATTTGTTTTGTTTTAGGATCGATTTTGGTGAACCCCAAATGAAGGTGATTTTTGAAAAGAAAAATTCTCCATTTGCAAATATGAAATCATATTTGAATACCCATTTGAGAGTTGTACACATTGTCCCGATTGTGGGAGAAAACATGTAGTTCTTTGGCCCCTTTTTCTTAACTTCGGGTCATTCTAGGCCCGTTATTGACTAGCCTCGAACAAAGGCTATTTGGAAGAAGTGGAATTATGGGTTTAAAAATATAAAACAATTTTTTGATACCCATTTGAGAGATATAGGTGGGTTCTCGAGCTCTCACAACGTTGATACATTCTTTTGGCCATTTCGATCAAATTCGTATCATTTTAGGGTTGATTTTGGCTAACCCCGAATGAAGGTGATTTTTGAAAAGAAAAATTATTCATTTTCAAATATGAAATCATATTTGGATACCCATTTGAGAGATGTACACGTGGTCCTAATTGGGAGCGAAAACGTGTAGTTCTTGGACCCCTTTTCCTCAATTCCGGGTCATTCTAAGCCATAGTTTGACCGACCCCGAATCAAGGCTATTTAGAAAAAAGTGGAATTATGGGTTTAAAAATATAAGATAATTTTTTTATTGCCATTTTAGAGATGCAAGTGGCTTCCTGAGCGCTCGTAACGTTGAGTCATTCTTTTGCCCATTTTGATCAAATTCAAATCGTTTTAACGTTGATTATGGTTAACCCCAAATGAAGGTGATTTTTGAAGAGCAAAATTTTTCATTTGTAAATATAAAATCATATTTTTGAAGGGCCCCTTTTTCTAAACTTCGGGTCATTCTAGGCCCAAGTTTGACCAACCCCAAATGAAGACTATTTGTAAGAAGTGGAATTATGGGTTTAAAAATACAAAACAAGTTTCTGATACCCATTTGAGAGATGCAAGTGGGTTCCCGAGGGCTCGTAACGTTGAGGCATTCTTTTTCCCATTTCGATTAAATTCGTAACGTTTTAGGAACGATTCTGGTTAATCCCAAATGAAGGTGATTTTTGACAAGTAAAATTCTCCATTTGAAAATATGAAATCATATTTGGATACCCATTTGTGAGTTGTACACGCGGTCCTAATTGCGAGCAAAAAGTTGTAATTCTTGGGTACCTTTTTGTCAACTTTGGGTGATTCTAAGCCCAAGTTTGACCAGCCTTGAACGAAGGATATTTGGAAGAAGTTGAATTATGAGTTTTAAAATATAAAATAATTTTTTGATACCCATTTGAGAGATATAGGAGGGTTCCTGAGCTCTCGCAACGTTGAGGCATTCTTTGGCCCATTTCAATCAAATTCGTATCGTTCTAGGGTTGATTTTGGTACCCGAATGAAGGTCAGTTTTGAAAAGACAAATTATTCATTTCGAAAGATGAAATCATACTTTCATACCCATTTGACTGCTGTTAACATGGTCATGATTGCGGGAGAATATGTGTAGTTCTTGGGGCCCTTTTTCTCAAGTTCAGGTCATTTTAGACCCAAGTTTGACCAACCTGGAACGAAGGCTATTTGGAAGAAGTGGAGGTATGGGTTTAAAAATAAAAAACAATTTTTTAATACCCATTTGAGAGATGCAAGTGGGTTCAAGAGTGCTCGTAACATTGACGCATTCTTTTTCCCATTTTGATCAATTTCGTATCGTTTTAGGGTCGATTCTGGTTAACCCCAAATGAAGGTGATTTTTGAAAAGTGAAATTCTTCATTTGCAAATATGAAATCGTATTTGAATACCCATTTGATAGTTGTATACGTGATCCTAATTACGAGGAAAAACGTGTACGTTCTTGGGCCCCTTTTTCTCAACTTTGGGTCATTCTAGGCCCACGTTTGACCAACCCCGAATGAAGGCTATTTAGAAAAAGTGGAATTATGGGTTTAAAAATATAAAATAATATTCTGATACTTATTTGAGAGATGCAAATGGGTTCTCGAGCACTCATAACGTTGAGGCATTCTTTGGCCCATTTCGATCAAATATGTATCGTTTTAGGGTTGATTCTGGTTAACCCCGAATGAAGCTGATTTTTCAAAAGACAAATTCTTCATTTCCAAATATGAAATCATATTTGGATACCCATTTGAGAGTTGTACACGTCGTCCCGATTGTGGGAGAAAATGTGTAGTTCTTTGGCCCCTTTTTCCCAACTTCGGGTCATTCTAGGCCCAATATTGACCAGCCTCGAGCGAAGGCTATTTGGAAGAAGTGGAATTATGGGTTTAAAAATATAAATAAATTTTTTGATAACCATTTGGGAGATATATGTGGGTTCTCGACCTCTCGCAACGTTGATGCATTCTTTTGCCCATTTCAATCAAATTCATATTGTTCTAGGGTTGATTCTGGTTAACCTCGAATGAAGGTGATTTTTGAAAAGAAAAATTCTTCATTTGCAAATATGAAATCATATTTGGAGATCCTTTTGAGAGTTGTACACATGGTCTTGATTGCGAGAAAAGATGTGTATTTCTTGAGCCCCTCTTTATCAACTTCGTGTCATTCTAGGCCCAAGTTTGACCGGCCCCGAATGAAGGCTATTTGGAAGAAGTTGAATTATGGGTTTAAAAATAAAAAATATTTTTTCGATACCCATTTGGGAGATGCAAGTGGGTTCCCGAGCGCTCGTAACATTGAGATATTATTTTGCCCATTTCGATCAAATTCGTTTCGTTTTAGGATCGATTCTGGTTAACCCCAAATGAAGGTGATTTTTGAAAAGAAAAATTCTCCATTTGCAAATATGAAATAATATTTGGATACCCATTTGAGAGTTGTACACATCATCCCGATTGTGGGAGAAAACATATAGTTCTTTGGCCCCTTTTTCTTAACTTCGGGTCATTCTAGGCCCAATATTGACCAGCCTCAAACGAAGGCTATTTGGAAGAAGTGGAATTATGGGTTTAAAAATACAAAACAGTTTTTTGATACCCATTTGAGAGATATAGGTGGGTTCTCGAGCTATCGCAACGTTGCGACATTATTTGGCCCATTTCGATCAAATTCGTATCATTTGAGAGATGTACACGTGGTCCTAATTGGGAGTGAAAACGTGTAGCTCTTGGACCCCTTTTTCTCATTTTCGGGTCATTCTAAGCCCAAGTTTGACTGTCCCCGAATCAAGGCTATTTAGAAAAAAGTGGAATTATGGGTTTAAAAATATAAGATAATTTTTTGATAGCCATTTTAGAGATGCAAGTGGGTTCCCGAGTGCTCGTAACGTTGAGTCATTCTTTTGCCCATTTCAATCAAATTCAAATCATTTCAAAGTTGATTCTGGTTAACCCCGAATGAAGGTGATTTTTGAAGAGAAATTTTTTTATTTCTAAATATGTAATCATATTTGTATACCAATCTTGAGAGTTGTACACGTGGTCCTAATTGCGAGTGAAGAGCTCTAGTTCTTGGGCCCTTTTTTCTCAACTTCGGGTCATTTTAGTTCCAAGTTTGACCAGCTCCAAATGGAGACTATTTGGAAGAAGTGGAATTATGGGTTTAAAAATATAAACTAATTTTTGATACCCATTTGAGAGATGCAAGTGGGTTCCTGAGTGCTCATAACATTGAGGTATTCTTTTTCCCATTTCGATTGAATTTGTTACGTTTTAGGGTCAATTCTGGTTAGCCTAGAATGAAGGCGATTTTTGAAAAGAAAAATTTTCAATTTGCAAATAGGATATCATATTTGGATACCCATTTGTGAGTTGTACACATGGTCCTAATTGCGACCGAAAAGTTGTAGTTCTTGGGCCCCTTTTTCTAAACTTCATGTCATTCTAGGTCCAAGTTTGACTAGCCCCGAATGAAGACTATTTGTAAGAAGTGGAATTATCGGTTTAAATATACAAAATAATTTTTTGATACCCATTTGAGAGATGCAAGTGGGTTCCCGAGTGCTTGTAACGATGAGGCATTCTTTTTCCCATTTCGATCAAATTCGTATTGTTTTAGGGTTGATTATGGTTAGCCCCGAATGAAGGTGATTTTTGAAAAGCAAAATTCTCTATTTGCAAATATGAAATCATATTTGGATACCCATTTGAGAGTTGTACATGTGGTCCTCATTGCGAGCGAAGACGTGATGTTCTTGGGCACCTTTTTCTCAACTTCGCGTCATTCTCGGCCAACGTTTCACCCGCTCCAAATGAAGGCTATTTGGAAGAAGTTGAATATGGGTTTAAAAATACAAAATAACTTTTTGATACCCATTTGAGAGATGCAAGTGGGTTCCCAAGCACTTGTAACGTTGAGGCGTTCTTTTGTCCATTTCAAACAAATTTGTATCGCTTTAGGGTCGATTTTGGTTAACCTCGAATGAAGGTGATTTTTGAAAACCAAAATTCTCCATTTGCAAATATGAAATCATATTTGGATACCCATTTGAGAGTTGTAAACTTGGTCCTAATTACGAGCGAAAACGTGTAGGTTCTTGGGCCCCCTTTTCTCAACTTCAGGTCATTATAGGCCAACGTTTGACCAGCCCTGAATGAAGGCAATTTAGAAAAATTGGCATTATGGGTTTAAAAATATAAAATAATTTTTTGATACCCATTTGAGAGATGCAAATGGGTTCTCCAGTGCTCGTAACGTTGAGGCATTCTTTGGACCATTTCGATCAAATTCGTATCGTTTTAGGGTTGATTTTGGTTAACCACGAATGAAGGAGATTTTTTAAAAGACAAATTCTTCATTTCCAAATATGAAATCATATTTAGATACCCATTTGAAAATTGTACACGTCATCTCGATTGTGGGAGAAAACGTGTAGTTCTTGGGCCCCTTTTTCTCAACTTCAGGTCATACTACGCCCAAGATTGACCAGCCTCGATCGAAGGCTATTTGGAAGAAGTTGAATTATGGGTTTAAAAATATAAATCAATTTTTTGATACCCATTTGAGAGAAATAGGTGGGTTCTCGAGCTCTGGCAACGTTGAGGCATTCATTGGTCCATTTCGATCAAATTCATATTGTTTTAGGGTTGATTCTGGTTAACCCGGAATGAATGTGATTTTTGAAAAGAAAAATTCTTCATTTGCAAATTTGAAATCATATTTGGATACTCATTTGAACATGTTACATGTGGTTTTGATTGTGAGCGAAGAGGTGTAGTTCTTCGGCCCCTTTTTATCGACTTCGGGTCATTCTAGCACCAAGTTTGACCAGCCCTAAATGAAGGCTATTTAGAAAAAGTGGAATTATGGGTTTAAAAATATAAAATACATTTTTGATACCCTTTTGAGAGATGCAAGTGGGTTCCCAAGCAGTCGTAACATTGAGGCATTCTTTGGTCCATTTCGATCAAATCCGTATCGTTTCAGGGTTGATTCTGGTTAACCCTGAAAGACGGTTATTTTTGAAAAGAAAATTTTTTCATTTGCAAATATGAAATCATATTTGGATACCCATTTGAGAGTTGTAGATGTGGTCTTAATTGCGAGCGAAGACGTGTATTTCTTGGGCCCCTTTTTCTCAACTTCGTGTCAGTTTAGGACCAAGTTTGACTAGCCTTCCATGAATGCTATTTAGAAGAAGTGGAATTATGGGTTTAAAAATCTAAAATAATTTTTTGATACACATTTTAGAGGTGCAAGTGGGTTCCCGACCGCTCGTAACGTTGAGGCATTGTTTGGCCCATTTCGATCAAATTTGTATCATTTTAGGGTTGATTTTGGTTAACCACGAATGAAAGTGATTTTTTAAAAGCAATATATTTCATTTGAAAATATAAATCATATTTGGAAACCCATTTGAGAGTTGTACGCGTGGTCTTGATTGTGAGCAAAAACATGTAGTTCTTGGGCCCCTTTTTCTCAACTTCGGGTCATTCTAGGCCCAAGTTTGACCAGCGTTGAATGAAGACTATTTGGAAGAAGTGGAATTATGGGTTTAAATATACAAAATAATTTTTTGATACTCATTTGAGAGATGGATGCAAGAGGGTTCCCGAGCGCTTGTAACGTTGAGACATTCTTATGCCCATTTTGATTAAATTTGTATCGTTTTAGGGTTGATTCTAGTTAGCTTCGAATGAAGATGATTTTTGGAAAGCAAAATTCTCCATTTGCAAATATGAAATCATATTTGGATACCCATTTGAGAGCTGTACACGTGGTCTTAATTATGAGAGAAAACGTGTAGTTATTGGGCCCCTTTTTCTCAACTTCGAGTCATTATAGGCCCAAGTTTGACCAGCCTCGAATGAAGGATATTTGGAAGAAGTGAAATTATGGGTTTAAAATTATAAATAACTTTTTGATACCCATTTGGGAGATATAGGTGGGTTCCTGATATCTCGCAGCGTTGAGGCATTCTTTGGCCCTTTTTGATCCAATTCACATCGTTTTAGGGTTGATTCTGGTTAACCCCGAATAAAGGTGATTTGTGAAAAGAAAAATTCTTCATTTTCAAATATGAAATCATATTTGGATACCCATTTACGATTTGTCCATGTCGTCTTTATTGCAAGAGAATACGTGTAGCTCTTGGCCCCCTTTTTCTCAACTTTGGGTCATTTTAAGCACAAGTTTGACCAGCCCCGAATGAAGGCTAATAGGAAGAAGTGGAATTATGGGTTTAAAAATACAAAACAATATTTTGATACCCATTTGAGAGATGCAAGTGGGTTTTTGAGGCTTCGTAACGTTGAGGCATTCTTTTTCCCATTTCGATTAAATTCATAACGTTTTAGGATCGATTCTGGTTAACCCCAAATGATGGTGATTTTTGAAAAAAAAAATTCTCGATAACCCCAAAACGAAGGCTATTTGGAAGAAGTTGAATTATGAGTTTTAAAATATAATATAATTTTTTGATACCCATTTGAGAGATATAGGAGGGTTCCTGAGCTCTTGCAACGTTGAGGCATTCTTTGGCCCATTTCGATCAAATTCGTATCATTTTAGGGTTGATTTTGGTACCCGAATGAAGGTGAGTTTTGAAAAGACAAATTATTCATTTCCAAAGATGAAATCATACTTTCGTACACATTTGACAGTTTTAAACATGGTCATGATTGCGGGAGAATATGTGTAGTTCTTGGGGCCCTTTTTCTCAACTTCAGGTCATTCTAGGCCCAAGTTTGACCAACCTTGAACGAAGGCTATTTGGAAGAAGTGGAGTTATGGGTTTAAAAATACAAAACAATTTTTTAATACCCATTTGAGAGATGCAAGTGGATTCCTGAGCGCTCGTAACATTGACGCATTCTTTTTCCCATTTTAATCAAATTCGTATCGTTTTAGGGTCGATTCTAGTTAACCCCGAATGAAGGTGATTTTTGAAAAGTGAAATTCTTCATTTGAAAATATAAAATCATATTTGAATACCCATTTGAGAGTTGTACACGTGATCCTAATTACGAGGAAAAACATGTAGGTTCTTGGGCCCCTTTTTCTCAACTTCGAATCATTCTAGGCCCACGTTTGACCAGCCCTGAATGAAGGCTATTTAGAAAAAGTGGAATTATGAGTTTAAAAGTATAAAATAATATTTTGATTCTCTTTTGAGAGATGCAAATGGGTTCTCGAGCACTAATAACGTTGAGGCATTCTTTGGCCCATTTCGATCAAATATGTATCGTTTTAGGGTTGATTCTGGTTAACCCCGAATGAAGCTGATTTTTGAAAATATAAATTGTTCATTTCCAAATATGAAATCATATTTGGATACCCATTTGAGAGTTGTACATGTCATCCCGATTGTAGGAGAAAATGTGTAGTTCTTGGGCCCCTTTTTCTCAACTTCGGGTCATTCTAGGCCCAATATTGACCAGCCTCGAACGAAGGCTATTTGGAATAAGTTGAATTATGAGTTTAAAAATATAAAATAATTTTTTGATACCCATTTGAGAGATATAGGAGGGTTCTCGAGCTCTCTCAACATTGAGACATTCTTTGGCCCATTTCGATCAAATTCGTATCGTTTTAGGGTTGATTTTGGTACCCGAATGAAGGTGAGTTTTGAAAAGACAAATTATTCATTTCCAAAGATGAAATCATACTTTCATACCCATTTGAAAGTTGTAAACATGGATATGATTGTGGGATAATATGTGTAGTTCTTGGGGCCCTTTTTCTCAACTTCAGGTCATTCTAGGCCCAAGTTTGACCAACCTCGAACGAAGGCTATTTGGAAGAAGTGGAGTTATGGGTTTAAAAATACAAAATAATTTTTTAATACCCATTTGAGAGATGCAAGTGGGTTCACGAGCGCTCGTAACATTGACGCATTCGTTTTCCCATTTGGATCAAATTCGTATCGTTTTAGGGTCGATTCTAGTTAACCCCGAATGAAGGTGATTTTTGAAAAGTGAAATTCTTCATTTGAAAATATGAAATCATATTTGAATACCCATTTGAGAGTTGTACATGTGATCCTAGTTACGAGGAAAAACGTGTAGGTTCTTGGGCCCCTTTTTCTCAACTTCGGGTCATTCTAGGCCCACGTTTGACCAGCCCCGAATGAAGGCTATTTAGAAAAATTTGAATTATGGGTTTAAAAGTATAAAATAATATTTTGATACTCATTTGAGAGATGCAAATGGGTTCTCGAGCACTCATAACTTTGAGGCATTCTTTGGCCCATTTCGATCAAATATGTATCATTTTAGGGTTGATTCTGGTTAACCCCAAATGAAGCTGATTTTTGAAAAGACAAATTCTTCATTTCCAGATATGAAATCATATTTGGATACCCATTTGAGAGTTGTACACGTCGTCTCGATTGTGGGAGAAAATGTGTAGTTCTTGGGCCCCTTTTTCTCAACTTCGGGTCATTCTAGGCCCAATATTGACCAGCCTCGAACGAAGGCTATTTGGAAGAAGTGGAATTATGGGTTTAAAAATATAAATCAATTTTTTGATACCCATTTGGAAGATATATGTGGGTTCTCAAGCTCTCGCAACGTTGAGGCATTCTTTTGCACATTTCGATCAAATTCGTATTGTTCTAGGGTTGATTCTGGTTAACCCCGAATGAAGGTGATTTTTGAAAAGAAAAATTCTAGCGCTCGTAACGTTGAGGCATTATTTGGACCATTTCGATCAAATTCGTATCGTTTTAGTGATCCGTCGGATCTTTTAATGACTATGGTTGAGTTTTAATTTTGCATGCGTTAATTAACCATTTGAGAAACTTAGTGAAAGAATGAGGAAAGAAGAGGAATTATGATAGCCATATACACATGTGCGGATATTAAATGAAATAATAGATAGAAAACCATAACACGCAGATTGATAATGAAGTTCGGCACAACTTTGCCTACGTCTCCAGGCCTTTGTCTCTGTGGGGGAGGCTTCTTTATTTATGTTCAAAAGCTCAAAAGTAAATCACAGTAGTGCCAATTAGCTACAAGACTGATATGATCATGTTCTTCCAAATCTCTAAAACCTTGCAAAGAAAACGACACACAAAACAGACGTCCGAAGCTCCCAGAAATGGCCCGACAGCGTCTGCTCCTCAATATCTTCCCTCCATAAAAATGGTTTTGGCTTGGCTTTCCTTCAACATAAATCTGCTCTTTTTTGTCCTTGACTGTCCTCCATGACCTCAAACAGGCCTGGTTTATATAGATCTGAAGTTGGTTGTTCATCTCCAATTTCCTCCCAAAATTTGGGCTCCAACAATGCCCAATATCTCCCAAAAATGGAGAAAATCAATTAGTTACAGGCTGATAATCATTTAAAATCCCAAAACTATAGTAGAAAACCCATTTTGTTAAAACAATCAGGGTGCAGCCCCCAAAATGCGCACTTTGGGTCATATGGGATGACCATGTGGCCATGCGCTCTGTTGTTGTGCGCTGGCCCCTCTCTGCACTCGGCTCCTAGTACTATGGCATGTGTATAGGACCCGGCGGTTAATACTTTCCCCGTGCCCAAAAAGGTGGACAGGCCCCGATCGTATGTGACTGCCCGGAAACCATGGGCCAGGCCCCTATCCACAATAGCCCCCGTGGTCGTGGTTATATGGAGTGGTCGTAGGTTTGCGTCGAGGGCTGGGGCTAAGCCCCGGCCCTTTCCCCCGCCAATTGAACCTTAGAACAAGCATAAATAAATGTTTTGCGGTATGTATAACAAGAAACACACGTTGGTTGGGTGGTTAGCTGGTCCCGCCAGTCCGTTTCCCGGAGGAAGGTTAGGGGTTCGACTCCCATTCACACCATATAATTTTACACAACCGACGAACCAACTACAGGGTGCCACATGGCAACCCGTGACTGGGCCACGTGGCACCTCAACACCCAATAGAAGTCTGCCATGCATCAAATGCCAATTCGACCACCAGTCAAATGTCGTACGCCACATCACCTGCCCAGTCACTGCACTGTCAGCTGCTGACGTCATCCCGTGCCATGTGTCACCCTTACAGTGGTGACATGTGTCACCCCTGGATTGGTCCAGCTGTCTGCCCGTACCTGTGCTCTGTCACCTGCCATGTGTCGTCTCCAAAAGCTGCCATGTGTTGTCTTCTGGAGCTGCCACGTCATCTGTACGGACTGTAGAGTCATCTCCTTTTTTTGCATGTTTGGGTTTTCAGACAGAACGCAATATGTTTCGCATACGGAGCCCGTTTGACGAAGTAAATATACCACCAGAATCAGGACAACGAGACAGACACAATGGCGTTGGTTTCGTCGCATTCCAAGAACTTTCATTTTTGAGCATTTTTAAGCCCTGTCAGGCTTCTGGATTCGATTTTGGATCACACCTCCCCAAAAAAAGACCTTTTGGTCCCCAAAAGGTTACTGACCAGTCAACAAGCTCGGGATAGGCCACTTGGCTTGTCCTCTGTCTCTGAACTCTGTTCTGTGCACCTGTCTCATCAAGATCAACTGTAACACAATCATGACAAATGATAGTATATTGTTAGCCATTTGAATCCTGTTACATCTTACTGAAGCCACTATCATCCATGTAGAAAACATTGCTAATGAAAGTTTCAAAAAGACGACTGCAAATGAGCTGATGTACTTGAGATATTTGTACGACACGAGTTTATCTTGAAGCAACTTATGATTGATTTTCCATTCAACAACCATGTCGTGTTCTTGCTTAAGATCGATTACTTCATTTGAAACAATTATTTGTTTGTTGCGTGCTTGCACTGCCTTCTTTAATTGTTCCATTGTTTGAAGTGTTTTATTTGCTTTAGCACGATGAGCATGAATGATCCGTAGGATCTTTTAATGACTATGGTTGAGTTTTGATTTTGCATGCGTTAATTAACCATTTGAGAAACTTAGTGAAAGAATGAGGAAAGAAGAGGAATTATGACAGCCATATACACATATGTAGATCTGAAATGAAATAATAGACAACAAACCATAACACGCAGATTGATAACGAAGTTCGGCACAACTTTGCCTACGTCTCCGGGCCTTTGTCTCTGTGGGGGAGGCTTCTTTATTTCTGTTCAAAAGCTCAAAAATACATCACAATAGTGCCAATTAGCTACAAGACTGATCTGGTCATGTTCATCCAGATTTCAAGAACCCTACAAAGAAAATGGTACACAAAACGAACGTTCAAAGCTCCCAGAAATGGCCCGACAGCGTCTGCTCCTCAATAGCTTCCCTTAATAAAAAATGGCTTTGGCTTGGCTTCCCTTCATCATAAATCTGATCTGACTGCCTCTCTATGGCCTCAAATAGGCCTAGTTTATATAGATCTGAAGTTGGTTGTTCATCTTCAACTTCCTCCCAAAATTTGGGCTCCAAAAATGCCCAATATCTCCAAAAAAATGGAGAAAATCAAATAAAAATAGGCATATAATCACTGAAAATCCAAAACTATAGCATAAAACCCATTTTTGAATTAAAAATAGGCATTAGCCCCCTGATTTTGTGCACGAGCCCCCTTTGGCAAGGTCATATGGGCCATGTGGCCAAGCGCTAGCCCAAAGGCTAAGCGCTGGCCCCTTCCCACGCGCTCTAACTCCCGGTCTCGTGGCATGTGGATAGAGCCATGGCCTATACATAGGCCTTGACCGTTGGCTATAGCCCCGGTCTTATGGCGGAGGGTGCACCCCCGTCCAAAAATCTCATGCGGTTAAAACTTCCCCGCACTCCTGGTTACATAGAGCGATCACATGGTATGTTTGCGCCGAGGGCTGGGGCTAAGCCCCGGCCCTTTCCCCCGTCGACTATAACTTTATTCAAACATAAATAATTTGATTATCATATAGTTGTTAAGACCCACCATTGGGGCGCCCGGTTAGCCCGGTCCTACCAGTCCTTTGCCTGGAATAGAGGTCGTGGGTTCGACCCCCGTGCACGCCATATAATTTTACACAAAGCCATAAACCAACCACAGGGTGCCACGTGACAGTCCATGACTGGGCCACGTGGCACCTCAACAACCAACCACAAACTGCCACACGTCAGTCACTGAATGGTCCACGTGCCTGCCACTTGTCAAAGCTGTACTTCCCAGTCAACCTGCCACGTCAGTTGCCGACGTCATCCCGTGCCATGTGTCAGCCTTACAGTTGTGACACGTGTCACCCCTGGATTGGTCCAGCTGTCTACCCATACCTATGCTCCGTCATCTGCCTCATGTCGTCACCCGAGGCTGCCATGTGTCGTCTCCAGAAGCTACCACATGTCATCTTCTGGAACTACCACATCATCTGTACGGACTGTACGGACTTTACAGTCATCCCCTTTTTTGCCCTGTTTGGGTTTTCAGACAGAACGCGATCTCTTTCTCATACGGAGCCCGTTTGACGAAGTAAATATACCACCAGAATCATGAAGATGAGATGGACGCAATGGCACTAGTTTCGTCGCATTCCGAGCACTTTCATTTTCAGCATTTTTAAGCCCTGTCAGGCTTCTGGATCCAATTCTGGATCACACCTCCCCACAAAAATACCTTTTGGTCCCCAAAAGGTTATTGACCAGACAACAAGCTCGAGATAGGCCACCCGGCTTGTCCACTGTCTCTGAACTCTGTCCTGTGCACCTATCTCATCAAGATCAACTGTAACACAATCATGACAACTGACAGTATATTATTAGCCATTTGAACCCTGTTACATCTTACTGAAGCCACTATCATCCATGTACAAAACATTACTAATGACAGTATCAAGAAGACAACTGCAAATGAGTTGATATACTTGAGATATTTGCACGACATGAGCTTATCTTGAAGAAACTTATGATTGATTTTCCATTCAACAATCATATCTTGTTCTTGTTTAAGGTCAATTACTTCATTTGAAACAATTATCGGTTTGTTGCTTGCTTGCACTGCCTTCTTTAATTGTTCCATTGTTTGAAGTGTCTTATTTGCTTTAACACGATGAGCATGAACCACATAATCTTGACCTGCTTTAGTGAATTGATATTGATTCTTTGTCCTGTAGAAGATTGTCTTATGATCATATAAGTATGGACTACCTAAGACCATTCCACATTCTCTTAACGACACTACATCACATGTTACTTCGTCCACATACTTAGATGAAATTGCAAATTTGATTGTGCACTGCTTTGTTATGTGCATTTGATGATGAT
>ML801647.1:58240-70195 GCA_009831015.1 Picea engelmannii
TAAATTAGTGTGTCGCATGATTATCCTTATATGAAACAACTTGTTTATACAATCAATGTCTTCACCAAATTTACCTGTCATACCAACCAATGAGATCTTTGACTCATCACCTGAATCCAATCCCAAGTTTGTGGGTTTTGATGTCGTTGCCATTGTTTGCGTTCCCTTCTTTTCCTTGAACCACTTTGGCCTCTTCTCAGGATGCAACTGCCAACATTTGTCATCATCATGTCCCTCTTTCTTGCAATGCTTGCAAGAGGGTTTTACTTCCTTGTCACCGCATTTGCATTCTTGCCATGCCTTTTCCTCTTGTCTTCTTTCTTTGAAGACGATTATTCTCCTGACACACCTACTTTCCCTGCTTCAATATACGTAGCTTGAACAGAAACCTCATCAAGGTTAGTGGGTCCAAACATGAAAAAAATGTTTCTAATATGCACAGGTAAACCTCCTATATACTTCATAAGAGTTTCTTGTGTTTGCAAAGGGATATCTAACATTAATGCCATTTTTCGAAATCCATCGGTGTATTCTTGCACTGTTTGTCATTTTCTTAGTTTTAAAGATTGTCATTCAATTAATGTTTTTTCTTTATAACCCAAAGGATAGAATTGTTTCCTAAGTGCATAAATGAAACTCTTCCATGATGGAAATACATTACCCACATGTTGTGTTCCCTTTTGCAGCTTGCTTTGCCACCAGATAAGAGTTGTACCTGCAAGCCTCAAAGATGCCAACTTAATTTGTGTGGCCTTATCTTTGATCTGTTTCACACTGCAGTATACCTCCATCTGCCTGATCCAGTTGTCAAGTTTTTCTAAATTTACTTCACCATCATATATGGGCAACTCAAATTTAACACCAAGTTTTAACAATGGCATTTCATGTTTATTCTTATGAACATTTTTCTTTCCACTAGATTTAGAACTTGAACTTGAAGAAGAAGGAGAAGAAGGAGGTGTTGATGGAGGTGAAGGAGGAATCTGAGGATGGTCCTCTTCCTCTTCACTTTTGCATTTTGAAGATTCACCCAAAACTGGTCTCTTTTGTTCCAGGTAATACTCATACAAAACTTTCACCATCTCCGACATAGCAAGGAATGTTTTCCGGAATTCTTTCTCATCTTGAGAAATCCCTTCTTCCGATGCCATCTTCTCGCTGTGAGAAGCTCTCTTTCGCAATCCAATTAATGGATTCTCTGTAACAATCTTGCCTTCACCACGCTGTAGCTTTTCCCTGGTTAACATGCAAAACTCAAATCCAAACGTCAACTAGATCTGATACCACTTGATCCGTAGGAACTTTTAATGACTATGGTTGAGTTTTAATTTTGCATGCGTTAATTAACCATTTGAGAAACTTAGTGAAAGAATGAGGAAAGAAGATGAATTATGATAGCCGTATACACATGTGCAGATCTGAAATGAAATAATAGACAGCAAACCATAACACGCAGATTGATAACAGAGTTCGGCACAACTTTGCCTACGTCTCCAGGCCTTTGTCTCTGTGGGGGAGGCTTCTTTATTTATGTTCAAAAGCTCAAAAGTACATCACAATAGTGCCAATTGGCTACAAGACTGATCTGGTCATGTTCTTTCAGATCTCTAGAACCCTGCAAAGAAAACGACACGCAAAAAAGACGTCCAGAGCTCCGAGAAATGGCCCGACAATGTCTGCTCCTCAATATCTTCCCTGCATAAAAATAGCTTTGGCTTGGAATTCCTTCAGCATAACTCTGCTATTTTCTGTCCTTGACTGTCCTCCATGACCTCAAATAGGCATGGTTTATATAGATCTGAAGTTGGTTGTTCATCTCCAACTTCCTCCCAAAATTTCGGCTCCAAAAAAGCCCAATATCTCCCAAAAATGGAGAAAATCAATTAGTTACAGGCTTATCAATCATTTAAAATCCCAAAACTATAGTAGAAAACCCATTTTGTTAAAAACATCAGGGTGCAGCCCCCAAAATGCACGCTCTAGGTCATATGGGATGACCATGTGGCCATGCACTCTGTTGTTGTGCGCTGGCCCCTCTCTGCATTCGGCTCCTGGTCCTGTGGCATGTGTATAGGACCCAGCGGTTAATACTTTCCCCGTGCCCAAAAAGGTGGACAGGCCCCAGTCGTATGTGACCGCTCGGGAACCATGGGCCAGGCCCCTATCCGCAATAGCCCCCGTCGTCGTGGTTATATGGAGTGGTCGTAGGTTTGCGTCGAGGGCTGGGGCTAAGCCCCGACCCTTTCCCCCACCAATTGAACCTTTGAACAAACATAAATAAATGTTTTGCATTATTTATAACAAGAAACACCCGTTGGCCAGGCGGTTAGCCGGTCCCGCCAATTTGTTGCCCAGAGGAAGGTCGAGGGTTCGACTCCCGTTCACGCCATATAATTTTACACAACCGATGAACCAAACACAGGTTTCCACGTGGCAGCCTATGATTGGTCCACGTGGCACCTCAACACCCAACAGAAGTCTGCCATGCGTCAAATGCCAATTCGACCACTAGTCAAATGCCATATGCCACATCACCTACCCAGTCACTGCACTGTCAACTGCTGACGTCATCTCGTGCCACATGTCACCCCTGGATTGGTCCAGCTGTCTACCCATACCTGTGCTCTGTCACCTGCCATGTGTCGTCTCCAGAAGCTGCCATGTGTCATCTTCTGGAGCTGCTACGTCATATGTACGGACTATACGGACTGTACAGTCATCCCCTTTTTTGCCTGTTAAGGTTTTCAGACAGAACATGATATCTTTCGCATACAGAGCCCATTTGACAAAGTAAATATACTATTGGAATCAGGAAGACGAGACAGACGCAATGGCGTTGGTTTCATTGCATTCCGATCACTTTCATTTTTGAGCATTTTTAAGCCCTGCCAGGCTTCTGGATCCGATTTTGGATCATTTAGGTTTGATTCTGGTTAACCACGAATGAAGGAGATTTTTGAAAAGACAAATTATTCATTTCCAAATATGAAATCAAATTTAGATACCCATTTGAAAATTGTACACGTCGTCCTGATTGTGGGAGAAAACGTGTAGTTCTTGGGCCCCTTTTTCTCAACTTCAGGTCATACTACGCCCAAGATTGACCAGCCTCGAACGAAGGCTATTTGGAAGAAGTTGAATTATGGGTTTAAAAATATAAATCAATTTTTTTGTTACCCATTTGAGAGATATAGGTGGGTTCTCGAGCTCTGGCAACGTTGAGGCATTCTTTGGTCCATTTCGATCAAATTCATATCGTTTTAGGGTTGATTCTGGTTAACCCCGAATGAATGTGATTTTTGAAAAGAAAAATTCTTCATTTGCAAATTTGAAATCATATTTGGATACCCATTTGAAAGTGTTACATGTGGTCTTGATTGTGAGCGAAGACGTGTAGTTCTTGGGCCCCTTTTTATCGACTTTGGGTCATTCTAGCCCCAAGTTTGACCAGCCCCGAATGAAGGCTATTTAGAAAAAGTGGAATTATGGGTTTAAAAATATAAAATAGATTTTTGATACCCTTTTGAGAGATGCAAGTGGGTTCCCAAGCACTCGTAACATTGAGACATTCTTTGGCCCATTTCGATCAAATCCATATCGTTTCAGAGTTGATTCTGGTTAACCCCGAAAGAAGGTGATTTTTGAAAAGAAAAATTCTTCATTTGCAAATATGAAATCATATTTGGATACCCATTTGAGAGTTGTAGATGTGGTCTTGATTGCGAGCGAAGACGTGTAGTTCTTGGGCCCCTTTTTCTCAACTTCGTGTCAGTTTAGGACCAAGTTCGACTAGCCTTCCATGAATGCTATTTAGAAGAAGTGGAATTATGGGTTTAAAAAACTAAAATAATTTTTTGATACCCATTTTAGAGGTGCAAGTGGGTTCCYGACCGCTCGTAATGTTGAGGCATTGTTTGGCCCATTTTGATCAAATTTGTATCATTTTAGGGTTGATTCTGGTTAACCCCGAATGAAAGTGATTTTTTAAAAGCAATATATTTCATATTTGGAAACCCATTTGAGAGTTGTACACATGGTCTTGATTGTGAGCGAAAACGTGTAGTTCTTGGGCCCCTTTGTCTCAACTTTGGGTCATTCTAGGGCCAAGTTTGACCAGCGTCAAATATACAAAACAATTTTTTGATACTCATTTGAGAGATGCAAGAGGGTTCCCGAGCGCTTGTAACGTTGAGACATTCCTTTGCCCATTTCGATTAAATTTGTATCGTTTTAGGGTTGATTCTGGTTAGCTCCGAATGAAGATGATTTTTGGAAAGAAAAATTATCCATTTGCAAATATGAAATCATATTTGGATACACATTTGAGAGTTGAACACGTGGTCCTAATTGCGAGCGAAAACGTGTAGTTCCTGGGCCCCTTTTTCTCAACTTCGGGTCATTATAGGCCCAAGTTTGACCAGCCTTGAATGAAGGATATTTGGAAGAAGTGAAATTATGGGTTTAAAATTATAAATAATTTTTTGATACCCATTTGAGAGATATAGGCGGGTTCCTGAGATTATGAGTGCTCCAGATGCAAATGGGTTCTCGAGCACTCATAACGTTGAGGCATTCTTTGGCCCATTTTGATCAAATATGTATCGTTTTAGGGTTGGTTCTGGGTAACCCCGAATGAAGCTGATTTTTGAAAAGACAAATTGTTCATTTCCAAATATGAAATCATATTTGGATACCCATTTGAGAGTTGTACACGTCGTCCCGATTGTGGGAGAAAATGTGTAGTTCTTGGGCCCCTTTTTCTCAACTTTGGGTCATTCTAGGCCCAATATTGACCAGCCTCGAACGAAGGCTTTTTGGAATAAGTGGAATTATGGGTTTAAAAATATAAATCAATTTTTTGATACCTATTTGGGAGATATATGTGGGTTCTTGAGCTCTCGCAACGTTGAGGCATTCTTTTGCCCATTTCGATCAAATTTGTGTTGTTCTAGGTTTGATTCTGGTTAACCCCGAATGAAGGTGATTTTTGAAAAGAAAAATTCTTCATTTGCAAATATGAAATCATATTTGGATACCCTTTTGAGAGTTGTACACATGGTCTTGATTGTGAGCAAAGATGTGTAGTTCTTGAGCCCCTTTTTATCAACTTCGTGTCATTCTAGGCCCAAGTTTGACCCGCCCCGAATGAAGGCTATTTGGAAGAAGTTGAATTATGGGTTTAAAAATACAAAATATTTTTTTGTTACCCATTTGAGAGATGCAAGTGAGTTCCGGAGCACTCATAACGTTGAGACATTCTTTTTCCCATTTCGATCAAATTCGTATCGTTTTATGATTGATTCTGGTTAACCCGAAATGAAGGTGATTTTTGAAAAGAAAAATTCTCCATTTGCAAATATGAAATCATATTTGGATACCCATTTGAGAGTTGTACACATCGTCCCGATTGTGGGAGAAAACGTGTAGTTCTTGGGCCCATTTTTCTTAACTTCGGGTCATTCTAGGCCCAATATTGACCAGCCTCGAACGAGGGCTATATTGAAGAAGTGGAATTATGGGTTTAAAAATATAAATCAAATTTTTGATAACCATTTGGGAGATATATGTGGGTTCTCGAGCTCTCACAACGCTGAGGCATTCTTTTGCCCATTTCGATCAAATTCGTATTATTCCAGGGTTGATTCTGGTTAACCCCGAATAAAGTTGATTTTTGAAAAGAAAAATTCTTCATTTGCAAATATGAAATCATATTTGGATACTCTTTTGAAAGTTGTACACATGGTCTTGATTGCGAGCAAAGATGTGTAGTTCTTGAGCCCCTTTTTATCAACTTCGTGTCATTCTAGGCCCAAGTTTGACCCGCCCCGAATGAATGCTATATGGAAGAAGTTGAATTATGGGTTTAAAAATACAAAATATTTTTTTGATACCCATTTGAGAGATGCAAGTGAGTTCCCAAGCGCTCGTAACGTTGAGACATTCTTTTGCCCATTTCGATTAAATTCGTTTCGTTTTAGGATCGATTCTAGTTAACCCCAAATGAAGGTGATTTTTGAAAAGAAAAATTCTCCATTTGCAAATATGAAATCATATTTGGATACCCATTTGAGAGTTGTACACATCGTCCCGATTGCGGGAGAAAACATGTAGTTCTTTGGCCCCTTTTTCTTAACTTTGGGTCATTCTAGGCCCAATATTGACCAGCCTCGAACGAAGGCTATTTGGAAGAAGTGGAATTATGGGTTTAAAAATATAAAACAATTTTTTGATACCCATTTGAGAGATATAGGTGGGTTCTCGAGCTGTCGCAATGTTGAGACATTCTTTGGCCCATTTCGATCAAATTCGTATCATTTTAGGGTTGATTCTGGCTAACCCCGAATTAAGGTGATTTTTGAAAATAAAAATTATTCATTTAGTGATTTTTGATGTACACGTGGTCCTAATTGGGAGCGAAAACGTGTAGTTCTTAGACCACTTTTTCTCAACTTCAGGTCATTTTAGTTCCAAGTTTGACCAGCTCCGAATGAAGACTATTTAGAAGAAGTGGAATTATGGGTTGAAAAATATAAACTAATTTTTGATACCCATTTGAGAGATGCAAGTGGGTTCCCGAGCGCTCGTAACATTGAGGCATTCTTTTTCCCATTTCGATCAATTTTGTTGTGTTTTAGGGTCGATTATGGTTAACCAAGAATGAAGGTGATTTTTGAAAAGAAAAATTTTCAATTTGCAAATAGGAAATCATATTTGGATACCCATTTGTGAGTTGTACACATGGTCCTAATTGAGACAGAAAAGTTGTAGTTCTTAGGCCCCTTTTTCTAAACTTTGGGTCATTCTAGGCCCAAGTTTGACCAGCCCCGAATGTAGACCATTTGTAAGAAGTGGAATTATCGGTTTAAATATACAAAATAATTTTTGATACCCATTTGAGAGATGCAAGTGGGTTCCCGAGTGCTTGTAATGATGAGGCATTCTTTTTCCCATTTCGATCAAATTCGTATCGTTTTAGGGTTGAATATGGTTAGCCCCGAATGAAGGTGATTTTTGAAAAGCAAAATTCTCTATTTGCAAATATGAAATCATATTTGGATACTCATTTGAGAGTTGTACATGTGGTCCTCATTGCGAGCAAAGACATGATGTTCTTGGGCCCCTTTTTCTCAACTTCGCTTCATTCTCGGCCAACGTTTCACCCGCCCCGAATGAAGGCTATTTGGAAGAAGTTGAATTATGGGTTTAAAAATACAAAATAACTTTTTGATACCCATTTGAGAGATGCAAGTGGGTTCCCGAGCACTTGTAACGTTGAGGCATTCTTTTGTCCATTTTGAACAAATTTGTATCGCTTCAGGTTCGATTTTGGTTAACCATGAATGAAGGAGATTTTTGAAAAGACAAATTCTTCATTTCCAAATATGACATCATATTTAGATACCCATTTGAAAATTGTACACGTCGTCCCGATTGTGGGAGAAAACATGTAGTTCTTGGGCCCCTTTTTCTCAACTTCAGGTCATACTACTCCCAAGATTGATCAGCCTCGAACGAAGGCTATTTGGAAGAAGTTGAATTATGGGTTTAAAACTATAAATCAATTTTTTGATACCCATTTGAGAGATATAGGTGGGTTCTCGAGCTCTGGCAACGTTGAGGCATTCTTTGGTCCATTTCAATCAAATTCATATTGTTTTAGGGTTGATTCTGGTTAACACCGAATGAATGTGATTTTTGAAAAGAAAAATTCTTCATTTGCAAATTTGAAATCATATTTGGATACCCATTTGAAAGTGTTACATGTGGTCTTGATTGCGAGTGAAGACGTGTAGTTCTTGGGCCCCTTTTTATGGAATTCCGGTTGTTCTAGCCCCAAGTTTGACCAGTCCCGAATGAAGGCTATTTAGAAAAAGTGGAATTATTGGTTTAAAAATATAAAATACATTTTTGATACCCTTTTGAGAGATGCAAGTGGGTTCCCAAGCACTCGTAACATTGAGGCATTCTTTGGCCCATTTCTATGAAATCCGTATCGTTTCAGGGTTGATTCTGGTTAACCAAGTTTGACTAGCCTTCGATGAATGGTATTTAGAAGAAGTGGAATTATGGGTTTAAAAATCTAAAATAATTTTTTGATACCCATTTTAGAGGTGCAAGTGGGTTCCTGACCACTCGTAACGTTGAGGCATTGTTTGGCCCATTTTGATCAAATTTGTATCATATTAGGGTTGATTTTGGTTAACCCCGAATGAAAGTGATTTTTTAAACGAATTATATTTGATTTGAAAATATAAATCATATTTGGAAACCCATTTGAGAGTTGTACACGTGGTCTTGATTGTGAGCAAAAACGTGTAGTTCTTGGGCCCCTTTTTCTCAACTTCGGGTCATTCTAGGCCCAAGTTTGACCAGTGTCGAATGAAGATTATTTGGAAGAAGTGGAATTATGGATTTAAATATATAAAATAATTTTTTGATACTCATTTGAGAGATGGATGCAAGAGGGTTCCCGAGCGCTTGTAACGTTGAGACATTCTTTAACCCATTTCGATTAAATTTGTATCGTTTTAGGGTTGATTCTGGTTAGCTCCGAATGAAGATGATTTTTGGAAAGAAAAATTCTCCATTTGCAAATATGAAATCATATTTGGATACCCATTTGAGAGATTTACACGTGGTCCTAATTGCGAGCGAAAACATATAGTTCTTGGGCCCCTTTTTCTCAACTTCGGGTCATTATAGGCCCAAGTTTGACCAGCCTCGAATGTAGGATATTTGGAAGAAGTGAAATTATGGGTTTAAAATTATAAATAATTTTTTGATACCCATTTGAGAGATATATAGGTGGGTTCCTGAGATCTTGCAACGTTGAGGCATTCTTTGGCCCTTTTCGATCCAATTCGCATCGTTTTAGGGTTGGTTCTGGTTAACCTCGAATGAAGGTGATTTTTGAAAAGAAAAATTCTTCATTTTCAAATATGAAATCGTATTTGGATACCCATTTGCGAGTTGTCCACATCGTCTTTTTTGCAAGAGAATACGTGTAGCTCTTGGGCCCCTTTTTCTCAACTTCGGGTCATTTTAGGCCCAAGTTTGACCAGCCCCAAATGAAGGCTAATTGGAAGAAGTGGAATTATGGGTTTAAAAATACAAAACAATTTTTTGATACCCATTTTAGAGATGCAAGTGGGTTCCCGAGGGCTCGTAACATTGAGGCATTCTTTTTCACATTTCGATTAAATTCGTAACGTTTTAGGATCGATTCTGGTTAACCCCAAATGAAGGTGATTTTTGAAAAGAAAAATTCTCCATTTGAAAATATGAAATCATATTTGGATACCCATTTGTGAGTTGTACACGCGGTCCTAATTGTGAGCGAAAAGTTGTAGTTCTTGGGTACCTTTTTGTCAACTTCGGGTGATCAAATTCGTATCGTTTTAGGGTTGATTTTGGTACCCGAATGAAGGTGAGTTTTGAAAAGACAAATTATTCATTTCCAAAGATGAAATTATACTTTCATACCCATTTAACAGTTGTAAACATGGTCATGATAGCGGGAGAATATGTGTAGTTCTTAGGGCCCTTTTTTTCAACTTCAGGTCACTCTAGGCCCAAGTTTGACCAACCTCGAACGAAGGCTACTTGGAAGAAGTGGAGTTATGGGTTTAAAAATACAAAATAATTTTTTAATACCCATTTTAGAGATGCAAGTGGGTTCACGAGCGCTCGTAACATTGACGCATTCTTTTTCCCATTTTGATCAAATTTGTATCGTTTTAGGGTCGATTCTAGTTAACCCTGAATGAAGGTGATTTTTGAAAAGTGAAATTCTTCATTTGCAAATATGAAATCATATTTGAATACCCATTTGAGAGTTGTACACGTGTTCCTAATTATGAGGAAAAACGTGTAGGTTCTTGGGCCCCTTTTTCTCAACTTTGGGTCATTCTAGGCCCACGTTTGACTAGCCCCGAATGAAGGCTATTTAGAAAAAGTGGAATTATGGGTTTAAAAGTATAAAATAATATTTCGATACTCACTTGAGAGATGCAAATGGGTTCTCGAGCACTCATAACGTTGAGGCATTCTTTGGCCCATTTCGATCAAATATGTATCATTTTAGGGTTGATTCTGTTTAACCCCGAATGAAGCTGATTTTTGAAAAGACAAATTGTTCATTTCCAAATATGAAATCATATTTGGATACCCATTTGAGAGTTGTACATGTCATCCCGATTGTGGGAGAAAATGTGTAGTTCTTGGGCCCCTTTTTCTCAACTTCGTGTCATTCTAGGCCCAATATTGACCAGCCTCGAACGAGGGCTATTTGGAAGAACTGGAATTATGGGTTTAAAAATATAAATCAATTTTTTGATACCCATTTGGGATATATATGTGGGTTCTCAAGCTCTCGCAACGTTGAGACATTCTTTTGCCCATTTCAATCAAATTCGTATTGTTCTAGGGTTGATTCTAGTTAACCTCGAATGAAGGAGATTTTTGAAAAGAAAAATTCTTCATTTGCAAATATGAAATCATAATTGGATACCCTTTTGAGAGTTGTACACATGGTCTTGATTGCGAGAAAAGATGTGTAGTTCTTGAGCCCCTTTTTATCAACTTCGTGTCATTCTAGGCCAAAGTTTGACCCGCCCCGAATGAAGGCTATTTGGAAGAAGTTGAATTATGGGTTTAAAAATACAAAATATTTTTTTGATATGCATTTGAGAGATGCAAGTGGGTTCTCGAGCGCTTGTAACGTTGAGACATTCTTTTTCCCATTTCGATCAAATTCGTATCGTTTTAGGATTGATTATGGTTAACCCGAAATGAAGGTAATTTTTGAAAAGAAAAATTATCCATTTGCAAATATGAAATCATATTTGGATACCCATTTGAGAGTTGTACACATCGTCCCGATTGTGGGAGAAAACATGTAGTTCTTTGGCCCCTTTTTCTTAACTTCGGGTCATTCTAGGCCCAATATTGACCAACCTCGAACGAAGGCTATTTGGAAGAAGTGGAATTATGGGTTTAAAAATATAAATCAATTTTTTGATACCCATTTGGGAGATATATGTGGGTTCTCGAGCTCTCGCAATGTTGAGGCATTCTTTTGCCCATTTCGATCAAATTCCTATTGTTCTAGGGTTGATTCTGGTTAACCCCGAATGAAGGTGATTTTTGAAAAGAAAAATTCTTCATTTGCAAATATGAAATGATATTTGGATAACCTTTTGAGAGTTGTACACATGGTCTTGATTGCGAGCAAAGACGTGTAGTTCTTGAGCCCCTTTGTATCAACTTCGTGTCATTCTAGGCCCAAGTTTGACCCGCCCCGAATGAAGGCTATTTGGAAGAGGTTGAATTATGGGTTTAAAAATACAAAATATTTTTTTGATACCCATTTGAGAGATGCAAGTGGGTTCCCGAGTGCTCGTAACGTTGAGACATTCTTTTCCCTATTTTGATCAACTTTGTTTCATTTTAGGATCGATTCTGGTTAACCCCAAATGAAGGTGATTTTTGAAAAGAAAAATTCTCCATTTGCAAATATGAAATCATATTTGGATACCCATTTGAGAGTTGTACACATCGTCCCGATTGTGGGAGAAAACATGTAGTTCTTTGCCCCCTTTTTCTTAACTTCGGGTCATTTTAGGCCCAATATTGGCCAGCCTCGAACGAAGGCTATTTGCAAGAAGTGGAATTATGGGTTTAAAAATATAAAACAGTTTTTTGATACCCATTTGAGTGATATAGGTGGGTTCTCGAGCTCTCGCAACGTTGAGACATTCTTTGGCCCATTTCGATCAAATTCGTATCATTTTAGGGTTGATTTTGGTTAACGCCGAATGAAGGTGATTTTTGAAAAGAAAAATTATTCATTTTCAAATATGAAATCATATTTGGATACCCATTTGAGAGATGTACACGTGGTCCTAATTGGGAGCGAAAACATGTAGTTCTTGGACCCCTTTTTCTCAATTTCGG
>ML801647.1:70304-81666 GCA_009831015.1 Picea engelmannii
ATCATATTTGGATACCCATTTGAGAGATGTACACGTGGTCCTAATTGGGAGCGAAAACATGTAGTTCTTGGACCCCTTTTTCTCAATTTCGGTTCATTCTAAGCCCAAATTTGACCGGCCCCGAATCAAGGCTATTTAGAAAAAAGTGGAATTATGGGTTTAAAAATATAACATAATTTTTTTATAGCCATTTTAGAGATGCAAGTGGGTTCCCAAGCGCTCGTAACGTTGAGTCATTCTTTTGCCCATTTCGATCAAATTCAAATCGTTTTAAGGTTGATTCTAGTTAACCTCGAATGAAGGTGATTTTTGAAGAGAATTTTTTTTCATTTTTATATATGAAATCATATTTGTATACCAATTTTGAGAGTTGTACACGTGGTCCTAATTGTGCGTGAAGACGTCTAGTTCTTGGGCCCCTTTTTCTCAACTTCGGGTCATTTTAGTTCCAAGTTTGACCAACTTTGAATGAAGACTATTTGGAAGAAGTGTAATTATGGGTTTAAAAATATAAACTAATTTTTGATACCCATTTGAGAGATGCAAGTGTGTTCCCGAGTGCTCGTAACATTCAGGCATTCTTTTTCCCATTTCGATCAAATTTGTTGCGTTTTAGGGTCGATTCTGGTTATCCCAGAATGAAGGCGATTTTTGAAAAGAAAAATTTTCTATTTGCAAATAGGAAATCATATTTGGATACCCATTTGTGAGTTGTACACATGGTCCTAATTGCGACCGAAAAGTTGTAGTTCTTGGGCCCCTTTTTCTAAACTTCGGGTCATTCTAGGCCCAAGTTTGACCAGCCCCGAATGAAGACTATTTGTAAGAAGTGGAATTATCAGTTTAAATATACAAAATAATTTTTTGATACCCATTTGAGAGATGCAAGTGGGTTCCCGAGTGCTTGTAACGATGAGGCATTCTTTTTCCCATTTCGTTCAAATTCGTATCGTTTTAGGGTTGATTATGGTTAGCCCCGAATGAAGGTGATTTTTGAAAAGAAAAATTCTCTATTTGCAAATATGAAATCATATTTGGATACCCATTTGAGAGTTGTACATGTGGTCCTCATTGCGAGCGAAGACGTGATGTTCTTGGGCCCCTTTTTCTCAACTTCGCGTCATTCTCGGCCAACGTTTCACCTGCCCCGAATGAAGGCTATTTGGAAGAAGTTGAATTATGGGTTTAAAAATACAAAATAACTTTTTGATACCCATTTGAGAGATGCAAGTGGGTTCCCGAGCACTTGTAACATTCAAGAATTATTTTGTCCATTTCAAACAAATTTGTATCGCTTTAGGGTCGATTTTGGTTAACCACGAATGAAGGTGATTTTTGAAAAGCAAAATTCTCCATTTGCAAATATGAAATCATATTTGGATACCCATTTGAGAGTTGTAAACCTGGTCCTAATTACGAGCGAAAACGTGTAAGTTCTTGGGCCCCTTTTTCTCAACTTTGGGTCATTATAGGCCAACGTTTGACCAGCCCCGAATGATGGCAATTTAGAAAAAGTGGAATTATGGGTTTAAAAATTAAAAAAAATAACGTTGAGGCATTCTTTGGCCCATTTCGATCAAATCCGTATCGTTTCAGGGTTGATTCTGGTTAACCCCGAAAGAAGGTGATTTTTGAAAAGAAAAATTCTTCATTTGCAAATATGAAATCATATTTGGATACCCATTTGAGAGTTGTAGATGTGGTCTTCATTGCGAGCGAAGACGTGTAGTTCTTGGGCCCCTTTTTCTCAACTTCATGTCAGTTTAGGACCAAGTTTGACTAGCCTTCGAAGAATGGTATTTAGAAGAAGTGGAATTATGGGTTTAAAAATCTAAAATAATTTTTTGATACCCATTTTAGAGGTGCAAGTGGGTTCCCGACCGCTCGTAACGTTGAGGCATTGTTTGGCCTATTTCGATCAAATTTGTATCATTTTAGGGTTGATTCTGGTTAACCCCGAATGAAAGTGATTTTTTAAAAGCAATATATTTCATTTAAAAATATAAATCATATTTGGAAACCCATTTGAGAGTTGTACACGTGGTCTTGATTGTGAGCGAAAACGTGTAGTTCTTGGGCCCCTTTTTCTCAACTTCGGTTCATTCTAGGCCCAAGTTTGACCAACGTCGAATGAAGACTATTTGGAAGAAGTGGAATTATGGGTTTAAATATACAAAATAATTTTTTGATACTCATTTGAGAGATGGATGCAGGAGGGTTCCCGAGCGCTTGTTTTTTGGAAAGAAAAATTCTCCATTTGCAAATATGAAATCATATTTGGATACCCATTTGAGAGTTGTACACGTGGTCTTAATTGCGAGCGAAAATGTGTAGTTCTTGGGCCCTTTTTCTCAACTTCGAGTCATTATAGGCCCAAGTTTGACCAGCCTCGAATGAAGGATATTTGGAAGAAGTGAAATTATGGGTTTAAAATTATAAATAATTTTTTGATACCCATTTGAGAGATATATAGGTGGGTTCCTGAGATCTCGCAACGTTGAAGCATTCTTTGGCCCTTTTCGATCCAATTCACATCGTTTTAGGGTTGATTCTGGTTAACCCCGAATGAAGGTGATTTTTGAAAAAAAAAATTCTTCATTTTCAAATATGAAATCATATTTGGATACCCATTTGCGAGTTGTCCAAGTCGTCTTTATTTCAAGAGAATACGTGTAGCTCTTGGGCCCCTTTTTCTCAACTTTGGGTCATTTTAGGCCCAAGTTTAACCAGCCCCGAATGAAGACTAATTGGAAGAAGTGGAATTATGGGTTTAAAAATACAAAACAATTTTTTGATACCCATTTGAGAGATGCAAGTGGGTTCCCGAGGGCTCGTAATGTTGAGGCATTCTTTTTCCCATTTTGATTAAATTCGTAACGTTTTAGGATTGATTCTGGTTAACCCCAAATGAAGGTGATTTTTGAAAAGAAAAATTCTCCATTTGAAAATATAAAATCATATTTGGATACCCATTTGTGAGGTGTACACAAGGTCCTAATTGCGAGAGAAAACTTGTAGTGCTTGAGTACCTTTTTGTCAATTTCGGGTGATTCTAGGCCCAAGTTTGACCAGCCTTGAACGAAGGCTATTTGGAAGAAGTTGAATTATGAGTTTAAAAATATAAAATAATTTTTTGATACCCATTTGAGAGATATAGGAGGGTTCTCGAGCTCTCACAACGTTGAGGCATTCTTTGGCCCATTTCGATCGAATTCGTATCGTTTTAGGGTTGATTTTGGTACCCGAATGAAGGTGAATTTTGAAAAGACAAATTATTCATATCCAAAGATGAAATCATACTTTTATACCCATTTGACAATTGTAAACATGGTCATGATTGCGGGGGAATATGTGTAGTTCTTGGGGCCCTTTTTCTCAACTTCAGGTCACTCTAGGCCCAAGTTTGACCAACCTCGAACGAAGGCTATTTGGAAGAAGTGGAGTTATGGGTTTAAAAATACAAAATAATTTTTTAATACCCATTTGAGAGATGCAAGTGGGTTCACGAGTGCTCATAACATTGACGCATTCGTTTTCCCATTTTTATCAAATTCGTATCGTTTAAGGGTCGTTTCTGGTTAACCCCGAATGAAGGTGATATTTGAAAAGTGAAATTCTTCATTTGCAAATATGAAGTCATATTTGAATACCCATTTGAGATTTGTACACGTGATCCTAATTACGAGGAAAAACATGTAGGTTCTTGGGCCCCTTTTTCTCAACTTCGGGTCATTCTAATCCCACATTTGACCGGACCCAAATGAAGGCTATTTAGAAAAAGTGGAATTATGGGTTTAAAAGTATAAAATAATATTTCGATACTCATTTGAGAGATGCAAATGGGTTCTCGCACACATAATGAAATCATATTTAGATACCCATTTGAAAATTGTACACGTCGTCCCGATTGTGGGAGAAAACGTGTAGTTCTTGGGCCTCTTTTTCTCAACTTCAGGTCATACTACGCCCAAGATTGACCAGCCTCGAACGAAGGCTATTTGGAAGAAGTTGAATTATGGGTTTAAAAATATAAATCAATTTTTTTATACCCATTTGAGAGATATAGGTGGGTTCTCGAGCTTTGGCAACGTTGATGCATTCTTTGGTCCATTTCGATCAAATTCATATCGTTTTAGGGTTGATTCTGGTTAACCCCGAATGAAGGTGATTTTTGAAAAGAAAAATTCTTCATTTGCAAATGTGTTACATGTGGTCTTGATTGCGAGCGAAGACGTGTAGTTCTTGGGCCCCTTTTTTATCGACTTCGGGTCATTCTAGCCCCAAGTTTGACCAACCCCGAATGAAGGCTATTTAGAAAAAGTGGAATTATGGGTTTAAAAATATAAAATACATTTTTGACACCCTTTTGAGAGATGCAAGTGGGTTCCCAAGCACTCGTAACATTGAGGCATTCTTTGGCCCATTTCGATCAAATCCGTATCGTTTTAGGGTTGATTCTGGTTAACCCCAAAAGAAGGTGATTTTTGAAAAGAAAAATTCTTCATTTGCAAATATGAAATCATATTTGGATACCCATTTGAGATTTGTAGATGTGGTCTTGATTGCGAGCGAAGACGTGTAGTTCTTGGGCCCCTTTTTCTCAACTTCGTGTCAGTTTAGGACCAAGTTTGACTAGCCTTCCATGAATGCTATTTAGAAGAAGTGGAATTATGGGTCTAAAAATCTAAAATATTTTTTGATACCCATTTTAGAGGTACAAGTGGGTTCCCGACCGCTCGTAACGTTGAGGCATTGTTTGGCCCATTTTGATCAAATTTGTATCATTTTAGGGTTGATTCTGGTTAACCCCGAATGAAAGTGATTTTTTAAAAGCAATATATTTCATTTGAAAATATAAATCATATTTGGAAACCCATTTGAGAGTTGTACACGTGGTCTTGATTGTGAGCGAAAACATGTAGTTCTTGGGCCCCTTTTTCTCAACTTCAGGTCATTCTAGGCCCAAGTTTGACAAGTGTSGAATGAAGACTATTTGGAAGAAGTGGAATTATGGGTTTAAATATACAAAATAATTTTTTGATACTCATTTGAGAGATGGATGCAAGAGGGTTCCCGAGCGCTTGTAACGTTGAGACATTCTTTTGCCCATTTCGATTAAATTTGTATCGTTTTAGGGTTGATTCTGGTTAGCTCCGAATCAAGATGATTTTTGGAAAGCAAAATTCTCCATTTGCAAATATGAAATCATATTTGGATACCCATTTGAGAGCTATACACGTGGTCCTAATTGCGAGCGAAAACGTGTAGTTCTTGGGCTCCTTTTTCTCAACTTCGAGTCATTATAGGCCCAAGTTTGACCAGCCTCGAATGAAGGATATTTGGAAGAAGTGAAATTATGGGTTTAAAATTATAAATAATTTTTTGATACCCATTTGAGAGATATAGGTGGGTTCCTGAGATCTCGCAACGTTGAGGCATTCTTTGGCCCTTTTCGATCCAATTCACATCGTTTTAGGGTTGATTCTGGTTAACCCCGAATGAAGGTGATTTTTGAAAAGAAAACTTCTTCATTTTCAAATATGAAATCATATTTGGATACCCATTTGCGAGTTGTCCACGTCGTCTTTATTGCAAGAGAATACGTGTAGCTCTTGGGCCCCTTTTTGTCAACTTCGGGTCATTTTAGGCCCAAGTTTGACCAGCCCCGAATGAAGGCTAATTGGAAGAAGTGGAATTATGGGTTTAAAAATACAAAACAATTTTTTAATACCCATTTGAGAGATGCAAGTGGGTTCCCGAGGGCTCGTAACGTTGAGGCATTCTTTTTCCCATTTCGATTAAATTCGTAACGTTTTACGATCGATTCTGGTTAACCCCAAATGAAGGTGATTTTTGAAAAGTGAAATTCTTCATTTGCAAATATGAAATAATATTTGAATACCCATTTGAGATTTGTACACGTGATCCTAATTACGAGGAAAAACGTGTAGGCTCTTGGGCCCCTTTTTCTCAACTCTGGGTCATTCTAGGCCCACATTTGACCAACCCCGAATGAAGGCTATTTAGAAAAAGTGGAATTATGGGTTTAAAAGTATAAAATAATATTTTGATACTCATTTGAGAGATGCAAATGGGTTCTCGAGCACTCATAACGTTGAGGCATTCTTTGGCCCATTTCGATCAAATATGTATCATTTTAGGGTTGATTCTGGTTAACCCCGAATGAAGCTGATTTTTGAAAAAAAAAATTGTTCATTTCCAAATATAAAATAATATTTGGATGCCCATTTGAGAGTTGCACACGTCATCCCGATTGTGGGAGAAAATGTGTAGTTCTTGGGCCCCTTTTTCTCAACTTCGGGTCATTCTAGGCGCAATATTGACCAGCCTCGAACGAGGGCTCTTTGGAATAAGTGGAATTATGGGTTTAAAAATATAAATCAATTTTTTGATACACATTTGGGAGATATACGTGGGTTCTCGAGGTCTCGCAGCGTTGTGGCATTCTTTTGCTCATTTTGATCAAATTCGTATTGTTCTAGGGTTGATTCTGGTTAACCCCGAATGAAGGTGATTTTTGAAAAGAAAAATTCTTCATTTGCAAATATGAAATCATATTTGGATATGCTTTTGAGAGTTGTACACATAGACTTGATTGCAACCAAAGATGTGTAGTTCTTGAGCCCATTTTTATCAACTTCGTGTCATTCTAGGCACAAGTTTGACCCGCCACAAATGAAGGCTATTTGGAAGAAGTTGAATTATGGGTTTAAAAATACAAAATATTTTTTTGATACCCATTTGAGAGATGCAAGTGGGTTCCCGATCGCTCATAACGTTGAGACATTCTTTTGCCCATTTCGATCAAATTCGTTTCGTTTTAGGATCGATTCTGGTTAACGCCAAATGAAGGTGATTTTTGAAAAGCAAAATTCTCCATTTGCAAATATGAAATCTTATTTGGATACCCATTTGAGAGTTGTACACATCGTCCCGATTGTGGGAGAAAAAGTGTAGTTCTTGGGCCCCTTTTTCTTAACTTCGGGTCATTCTAGGCCCAATATTGACCAGCCTCGAATGAAGGCTATTTGGAAGAAGTGGAATTATGGGTTTAAAAATATAAATCAATTTTTTGATACCCATTTGGGAGATATATTTGGGTTCTCGAGCTCTCGCAACGTTGAGGAATTATTTTGCCCACTTCGATCAAATTCGTATTGTTCTAGGGTTGATTCTGGTTAACCCGGAATGAAGGTGATTTTTGAAAAAAAAAATTCTTCATTTGCAAATATGAAATCATATTTGGATACCCTTTTGAGAGGTGTACACATGGTCTTGATTGTGAGCAAAGATGTGTAGTTCTTGAGCCCCTTTCTATCAACTTCGTGTCATTCTAGGCCCAAGTTTGACCAGCCCCGAATGAAGGCTATTTGGAAGAAGTTGAATTATGGGTTTAAAAATACAAAATATTTTTTTGATACCCATTTGAGAGATGCAAGTGGGTTCCCGAGCGCTCGTAACATTGAGACATTCTTTTGCCCATTTCAATCAAATTCGTCTCGTTTTAGGATCGATTCTTGGTAACCCCAAATGAAGGTGATTTTTGAAAAGGAAAATTCTCCATTTGAAAATATGAAATCATATTTGGATACCCATTTGAGAGTTGTACACGTCGTCCCGATTGTGGGAGAAAACATGTAGTTCTTTGGCCCCTTTTTCTTAACTTCAGGTCATTCTATGCCCAATATTGATCAGACTCGAATGAAGGCTATTTGGAAGAAGTGGAATTATGGGTTTAAAAATATAAAACAATTTTTTGATACCCATTTGAGAGATATAGGTGGGTTCTCGAGCTCTCGCAACGTTGAGACATTCTTTGACCCATTTCAATCAAATTCGTATCCTTTTAGGGTTGATTTTGGTTAACCCCGGATGAAGGTAATTTTTTAAAAGAAAAATTATTCGTTTTCAAATATGAAATCATATTTGGATACCCATTTGAGATATGTACACATGGTCCCAATTGGGAGCGAAAATGTGTAGTTCTTGGACCCCTTTTTCTCAATTTCGGGTCATTCTAAGCCCAAGTTTGACCGACCCCGAATCAAGGCTATTTAGAAAAAAGTCGAATTATGGGTTTAAAAATATAAGATAATTTTTTGATTTCCATTTTAGAGATGCAAGTGGGTTCCCGAGCGCTCGTAACGTTGAGTCATTCTTTCGATCAAATTCAAATCGTTCTAAGGTTGATTCTGGTTAACCCTGAATGAAGGTGATTTTTGAAGAGCAAGATTTTTCATTTGTAAATATGAAATCATATTTGTATACCAATTTTGAGAGTTGTACACGTGGTCCTAATTGCGAGTGAAGACGTCTAGTTCTTGGGCCCCTTTTTCTCAACTTTGGGTCATTTTAGTTCCAAGTTTGACCAGGTCCGAATGAAGACTATTTGGAAGAAGTGGAATTATGGGTTTAAAAATATAAACTAATTTTTGATACCCCTTTGAGAGATGCAAGTGGGTTCCCGAGCGCTCGTAACATTGAGGCATTCTTTTTCCCATTTCGATCAAATTTGTTTCGTTTTAGGGTCGATTGTGGTTAACCCAGAATGAAGGCGATTTTTGAAAAGAAATTTTTTCAATTTGCAAATAGGAAATCATATTTGGATACCCATTTGTGAGTTGTACACATGGTCCTAATTGTGATCGAAAAGTTGTAGTTCTTGGGCCCCTTTTTCTAAACTTCGGGTCATTCTAGGCCCAAGTTTGACTAGCCCCGAATGAAAACTATTTGTAAGAAGTGGAATTATCGGTTTAAATATAAAAAATAATTTTTTGATACCCATTTGAGAGATGCAAGTGAGTTCCCGAGTGCTTGTAACGATGAGGCATTCTTTTTCCCATTTTGATCGAATTCGTATCATTTTAGGGTTGATTATGGTTAGCCCTGAATGAAGGTGATTTTTGAAAAACAAAATTCTCTATTTGCAAATATGAAATCATATTTGGATACCCATTTGAGAGTTGTACATGTGGTCCTCATTGCGAGTGAAGACGTGATGTTCTTGGGCCCCTTTTTCTCAACTTCGTGACGTTCTCAGCCAACATTTAACCCGCCCCGAATGAAGGCCATTTGGAAGAAGTTGAATTATGGGTTTAAAAATAAAAAATAACTTTTGATACCCATTTTTGATCCAAAATCGGATCCAGAAGCCTGATAAGGCTTGAAAAATGCTAAAAAATGAAAGTGTACGGAATGCGATGAAACTAGTGCCATTGCGTCCGGCTCGTCTTCTTGATTCCAACGGTATATTTACTTTGTCAGATGGGCTTCATATGGAGAAGACATCGCGTTCTGTGCGAATAGCCAAACAGGTAAAAAAAGGGATGACTGTAGAGTCCATACAGTCCACGTGTCATGCTGACTGTGCAGACCTTACGGTCCATACAGCTGACGTGGCAATCCTGGGAGGCGACACATGGCAACTCCAGGAGGTGTCACGCAGATTTGGGTGTACGGACAGTCAACGGGACCAATCCAGAGGTGACACATGTCACCACTGTAAGGGTGACACGTGACACGGGTGATGTCAGCAGCTGACGTGGCAGGCTGAGAGGGCAGACACAAGCTGACAGGTGGCAGTACGACAGATGACGTGGTAAGCACGTGGGCCAATCGACATTTGACACGTGGCATGATGTGATTGGTTGGCTAGGTGCCATGTGGCCGAGTCTTGGGATGCCACGTGGCACCCTGTGGTTGGCTATTGATTTATATGTAAAATTTTATGGTGTGCACGAGAGTCGAACCGGCGACCTCCCGACCGGGCAGAGGACTGGCAGGACCGGGCTAACCGCCCGACCCATGTGTGGACCTTGTTATAAAAACGGGGCAACTTGTATTTAAGTTCAGATGGAAGGTTTGTCGGCGGGGAAAAGGGTCGGGGCTTAGCCCTATCCCTCGACACATTTGCATTGACGTGTAACCATACGACCACAGCGCAAGGCTTAACACACGGGAGCGAACGAGTGGGTTGGTGGATAGGGCTTAGCCCCTGGATCTCGGGAGGATCCCATAGGACCGGGGATACAACCATATAAAAGCGCGGGGGTTTATACAGTTATAGCCCGTGGCCATATGCCCATGCGCCATGACCGGAAGCCAGCAGACAGGGGGTGCGCAAACAGGGAGTGCGTGGCCACATGGAGCCTGATACGACCATGCCAGAGGGGGCGCGCGCCCAGGCCTAGGGGCTAATGCCCAATTTTTGTTAAAAAGTGGGTTTTATCCAATGTTTTGGGATTTTTATTTGATTAATGCCTGATTTTTATTGATTTTTTCCATTTTTGGGAGATATTGGGCATTTTTGGAGCCCAAATTTTGGGAGGAAGTTAGAGATGAGCAACCAACTTCAAATCTATATAAACCAGGCCTGTTTGAGGCCATGGAGGACAGTCAAGGTCAGTCAGAGCAGAGTTATGCTGAGTAGAAGCGAAGCCAAAGCCATTTTTATGCAGGGAAGATTTTGAGGAGCAGACGTTGTCGGGCCATTTCTGGGAGCTCTGGACGTTCGTTTTGCATGCCATTTTATTTGCAGGGTTCTTGAGATCTGGGAGAACATGACCAGATTAGTCTTGTATCCAATTGGCACTGCAACAATGTACTTTTGATCTTTTTAACAGAAATAAAAAAGCCTCCCCCACAGAGACAAAGGCCCGGAGACGTAGGCAAAAGTTGTGCCGAACTCCGTTATCAATCTGCGTGTTATGGTTTGCTGTCTTTTATTTCATTTCAGATCTGCACATGTGTATATGGTTGTCGTAATTCCTCTTCTTTCCTCATTCTTCACTAAGTTTTCTCAAATGGTTAATTAACGCATGAAAAATTAAAACTCAACCATAGTCATTAAAAGATCCTACGGATCAAGTGGTATCAGAGCTAGTTGACGTTTAGAGTTGAGTTTTGCATGTTAACCAGGGAAAAGATACAGCGTGGTGAAGGCGAGTTTGTTGCAGAGAATTCATTAATTGGATTGAGAAAGAGAGCTTCTCACAACGAGAAGATGGCATCGGAAGAAGGGATTTCTCAAGATGAGAAAGAGTTCCGGAAAACATTCCATGCTATGTCGGAGATGGTGACAGTTTTCTATGAGGATTACTTGGAACGGAAGCGACCAGTTTTGGGTGGATCTTCAAAAGGAAAAATTGAAGAGGAAGAGGACCATCCTCAGATTCCTCCTTCACCTCCATCAACACCTCCTTCTTCAAGTTCAAGTTCTAAATCTAATGAGAAGAAAAATGTTCATAAGAATAAACATGAAATGTCATTGTTAAAACTTGATGTAAAATTTGAGTTGCCCATATATGATGGTGAAGTAAATGCAGAAAAACTTGATAACTGG
>ML801647.1:89188-99879 GCA_009831015.1 Picea engelmannii
TTCTCGAGCTCTCGCAACGTTGAGGCATTCTTTTGCCCATTTCGATCAAATTCGTATTGTTTTAGGGTTGATTTTGTTTAACCCCGAATGAAGGTGATTTTTGAAAAGAAAAATTATTCATTTGCAAATATGAAATCATATTTGGATACCCTTTTGAGAGTTGTATGCATGGTCTTGATTGCGAGCAAAGATGTGTAGTTCTTGAGCCCCTTTCTATCAACTTCGTGTCATTCTAGGCCCAAGTTTGGCCCGCCCCGAATGAAGGTTATTTGGAAGAAGTTGAATTATGGGTTTAAAAATACAAAATATTTTTTTGATACCCATTTGAGAGATGCAAGTGGGTTCCCGAGCGCTCGTAACATTGAGACATTCTTTTGCCCATTTCGATCAAATTCATTTTGTTTTAGGATCGATTCTGGTTAACCCCAAATAAAGGTGATTTTTGAAAAGAAAAATTCTCCATTTGCAAATATGAAATCATATTTGGATACCCATTTGAGAGTTGTACACATCGTCCCGATTGTAGTAGAAAACATGTAGTTCTTTGGCCCCTTTTTCTTAACTTCAGGTCATTCTAGGCCCAATATTGACTAGCCTCGAACGAAGGCTATTTGGAAGAAGTGGAATTATGGGTTTAAAAATATAAAACAATTTTTTGATACCCATTTGAGAGATATAGGTGGGTTCTCGAGCTCTCGCAACGTTGAGACATTCTTTTGCCCATTTCGATCAGATTCGTATCATTTTAGGGTTGATTTTGGTGAACCCTGAATGAAGGTGATTTTTGAAAAGAAAAATTATTCATTTTCAAATATGAAATCATATTTGGATAACGATTTGAGAGATGTACACGTGGTCCTAATTGGGAGCGAAAACGTGTAGTTCTTGGACCCCTTTTTCTCAATTCCGGGTCATTCTAAGCCCAAGTTTGACCGACCCCAAATCAAGGCTATTTAGAAAAATGTGGAATTATGGGTTTAAAAATATAAGATGAATTTTTCATTTGTAAATATGAAATCATATTTGTATACCAATTTTGAGAGTTGTACATGTGGTCCTAATTGTGAGTGAATACGTCTAGTTCTTGGGCCCCTTTTTCTCAACTTCGAGTCATTTTAGTTTCAAGTTGGACCAGCTCCAAATGAAGACTATTTGGAAGAAGTGGAATTATGGGTTTAAAAATATAAACTAATTTTTGATACCCATTTGAGAGATGCAAGTGGGTTCCCGAGCACTCGTAACATTCAGGCATTCTTTTTCCCATTTCGATCAAATTTGTTGCGTTTTAGGGTCGATTGTGGTTAACCCAGAATCAAGGCGATTTTTGAAAAGAAAAATTTTCAATTTGCAAATAGGAAATCATATTTGGATGCCCATTTGTGAGTTTTACACATGGTCCTAATTGCGACCGAAAAGTTGTAGTTCTTGGGCCCCTTTTTCTAAACTTCGGGTCATTCTAGGCCCAAGTTTGACCAACCCCAAATGAAGACTATTTGTAAGAAGTGGAATTATGGGTTTAAAAATACAAAACAAGTTTTTGATACCCATTTGAGAGATGCAAGTGGGTTCTCGAGGGCTCGTAACGTTGAGGCATTCTTTTTCCCATTTCGATTAAATTCGTAACGTTTTAGGATCAATTCTGGTTAATCCCAAATGAAGGTGATTTTTGAAAAGTAAAATTCTCCATTTGAAAATATGAAATCATATTTGGATACCCATTTGTGAGTTGTACACACGGTCCTAATTGCAAGCGAAAAGTTGTAGTTCCTGGGTACCTTTTTGTCAATTTCGGGTGATTCTAAGCCCAAGTTTGACCAGCCTTGAACGGAGGATATTTGGAAGAAGTTGAATTATGAGTTTAAAAATACAAAATAATTTTTTGATACCCATTTGAGAGATATAGGAGGGTTCCCGAGCTCTCACAACGTTGAGGCATTCTTTGGCCCATTTCGATCAAATTCGTATCGTTCTAGGGTTGATTTTGGTACCCGACTGAAGGTGAGTTTTGAAAAGACAAATTATTCATTTCTAAAGATGAAATCATACTTTCATACCCATTTGACTGCTGTAAACATGGTCATGATTGCGGGAGAATATGTGTAGTTCTTGGGGCCCTTTTTCTCAACTTTAGGTCATTCTAGGCCCAAGTTTGACCAACCTGGAACGAAGGCTATTTGGAAGAAGTGGAGGTATGGGTTTAAAAATACAAAACAATTTTTTAATACCCATTTGAGAGATGCAAGTGGGTTAAAGAGTGCTCGTAACATTGACGCATTCTTTTTCCCATTTTGATCAAATTCGTATCGTTTTAGGGTCGATTCTGGTTAACCCCAAATGAAGGTGATTTTTGAAAAGTGAAATTCTTCATTTGCAAATATGAAATGTATTTGAATACCCATTTGAGAGTTGTATACATGATCCTAATTACGAGGAAAAACATGTAGGTTCTTGGGCCCCTTTTTCTCAACTTTGGGTCATTCTAGGCCCACGTTTGACCAGCCCCGAATGAAGGCTATTTAGAAAAAGTGGAATTATGGGTTTAAAAGTATAAAATAATATTTTGATACTTATTTGAGAGATGCAAATGGGTTCTCGAGCACTCATAACATTGAGGCATTCTTTGGTCCATTTCGATCAAATATGTATCGTTTTAGGGTTGATTCTGGTTAACCTCGAATGAAGCTAATTTTTCAAAAGACAAATTCTTCATTTTCAAATATGAAATCATATTTGGATACCCATTTGAGAGTTGTACACATCGTCTTGATTGCGAGAAAAGATGTGTATTTCTTGAGCCCCTTTTTATCAACTTCGTTTCATTCTAGGCCCAAGTTTGACCCGCCCCGAATGAAGGCTATTTGGAAGAAGTTGAATTATGGGTTTAAAAATACAAAATATTTTTTTGATACCCATTTGAGAGATGTAAGTGGGTTCCCGAGCGCTCATAACATTGAGACATTCTTTTGCCCATTTCGATCAAATTCGTTTCGTTTTAGGATCGATTCTGGTTAACCCCAAATGAAGGTGATTTTTTAAAAGAAAAATTCTCCATTTGCAAATATGAAATCATATTTGGATACCCATTTGAGAGTTGTACACATCGTCCCGATTGTGGCAGAAAACATGTAGTTCTTTGGCCCCGTTTTCTTAACTTCGGGTCATTCTAGGCCCAATATTGACCAACCTCGAACGAAGGCTATTTGGAAGAAGTGGAAATTTGGGTTTAAAAATATAAAACAATTTTTTGATACCCATTTGAGAGATATAGGTGGGTTCTCGAGCTATCGCAGTGTTGCGACATTCTTTGGCCCATTTCGATCAAATTCGTATCATTTTAGGGCTGATTCTGGTTAACCCCAAATGAAGGTGATTTTTGAAAAGAAAAATTATCCATTTTAAAATATGAAATCATATTTAGATACCCATTTGAGAGATGTACACGTGGTCCTAATTGGGAGTGAAAACATGTAGCTCTTGGACCCCTTTTTCTCAATTTCGGGTCATTCTGAGCCCAAGTTTGACCGTCCCCGAATCAAGGCTATTTAGAAAGACGTGGAATTATGGGTTTAAAAATATAAGATAATTTTTTGATAGCCATTTTAGAGATGCAAGTGGGTTCCTGAGCGCTCGTAACATTGAGTCATTCTTTTGCCCATTTCAATCAAATTCAAATCGTTTCAAAGTTGATTCTGGTTAACCCCGAATGAAGGTGATTTTTGAAGAGAAATTTTTTTATTTGTAAATATGAAATCATATTTGTATACCAATCTTGAGAGTTGTACACGTGGTCCTAATTGCGAGTGAAGAGCTCTAGTTCTTGGGCCCTTTTTTCTCAACTTCGGGTCATTTTAGTTCCAAGTTTGACTAGCTCCGAATGAAGACTATTTGGAAGAAGTGGAATTATGTGTTTAAAAATATAAACTAATTTTTGATACCCATTTGAGAGATGCAAGTGGGTTCCCGAGTGCTCATAACATTGAGGTATTCTTTTTCCCATTTCGATCAAATTTGTTGCGTTTTAGGGTCGATTCTGGTTAGCCTAGAATGAAGGCGATTTTTGAAAAGAAAAATTTTCAATTTGCAAATAGGAAATCATATTTGGATACCCATTTGTGAGTTGTACACATGGTCCTAATTGTGACCGAAAAGTTGTATTTCTTGGGCCCCTTTTTCTAAACTTCAGGTCATTCTAGGCCCAAGTTTGACCAGCCCCGAATGAAGACTATTTGTAAGAAGTGGAATTATCAGTTTAAATATAAAAAACAATTTTTTGATACCCATTTGAGAGATGCAAGTGGGTTCCCGAGTGCTTGTAACGATGAGGCATTCTTTTTCCCATTTCGATCGAATTCGTCCCGTTTTAGGGTTGATTATGGTTAGCCCCGAATGAAGGTGATTTTTGAAAAGAAAAATTCTCTATTTGCAAATATGAAATCATATTTGGATACCCATTTGAGAGTTGTACATATGGTCCTCATTGCGAGGGAAGACATGATGTTCTTGGGCCCCTTTTTCTCAACTTCGCGTCATTCTCGGCCAACGTTTCACCCGCCCCGAATGAAGGCTATTTGGAAGAAGTTGAATTAGGGGTTTAAAAATACAAAATAACTTTTTGATACCCATTTGAGAGATGCAAGTGGGTTCTCGAGCACTTGTAACGTTGAGGCATTCTTTTGTCCATGTCAAACAAATTTGTATTGCTTTAGGGTCGATTTTAGTTAACCTCGAATGAAGGTGATTTTTGAAAACCAAAATTCTACATTTGCAAATATGAAATCATATTTGGATACCCATTTGAGAGTGGTAAACTTGGTCCTAATTACGAGCGAAAACGTGTAGGTTCTTGGGCCCCTTTTTCTCAACTTCGGGTCATTATAGGCCAACGTTTGACCAGCCCTGAATGAAGGCAATTTAGAAAAAGTGGCATTATGGGTTTAAAAATATAAAATAATTTTTTGATACCCATTTGAGAGATGCAAATGGGTTCTCCAGTGCTCGTAACGTTGAGGCATTCTTTGGACCATTTCGATCAAATTCGTATCGTTTTAGGTTTGATTTTGGTTAACCATGAATGAAGGAGATTTTTTAAAAGACAAATTCTTCATTTCCAAATATGAAATCATAATACGCCCAAGATTGACCAGCCTCGATCAAAGGCTATTTGGAAGAAGTGGAATTATGGGTTTAAAAATATAAATCAATTTTTTGATACCCATTTGAGAGATATAGGTGGGTTCTCGAGCTCTGGCAACGTTGAGGCATTCTTTGGTCCATTTCGATCAAATTCATATCATTTTAGGGTTGATTCTGATTAACCCCGAATGAATGTGATTTTTGAAAAGCAAAACTCTTCATTTGCAAAATTGAAATCATATTTGGATACTCATTTGAAAGTGTTACATGTGGTCTTGATTGCGAGCGAAGATGTGTAGTTCTTGGGCCCCTTTTTATCGACTCTGGGTCATTCTAGCCCCAAGTTTGACCAGCCCCGAAAGAAGGCTATTTAGAAAAAGTGGAATTATGGGTTTAAAAATATAAAATACATTTTTGATACCCTTTTGAGAGATGCAAGTGGGTTCCCAAGCACTCGTAACATTGAGGCATTCTTTGGCCCATTTCGATCAAATCCGTATCGTTTCAGGGTTGATTCTGGTTAACCCCGAAAGAGGGTTATTTTTGAAAAGAAAATTTTTTCATTTGCAAATATGAAATCATATTTGGATACCCATTTGAGAGTTGTAGATGTGGTCTTGATTTCGAGCGAAGACGTGTAGTTCTTGGGCCCCTTTTTCTTAACTTCGTGTCAGTTTAGGACCAAGTTTGACTAGCCTTCCATGAATGCTATTTAGAAGAAGTGGAATTATGGCTTTAAAAATCTAAAATAATTTTTTGATACCCATTTTAGAGGTGCAAGTGGGTTCCCGACCACTCGTAACGTTGAGGCATTATTTGGCCCGTTTCGAACAAATTTGTATCATTTTAGGGTTGATTCTCGTTAACCTCGAATGAAAGTGATTTTTTAAAAGCAATATATTTCATTTGACAATATAAATCATATTTGGAAACCCATTTGAGAGTTGTACACGTGGTCTTGATTGTGAGCGAAAACATGTAGTTCTTGGGCCCCTTTTTCTCAACTTCGGGTCATTCTAGGCCCAAGTTTGACCAACGTTGAATGAAGACTATTTGGAAGAAGTGGAATTATGGGTTTAAATATACAAAATAATTATTTGATACTCATTTGAGAGATGGATGCAAGAGGGTTCCCGAGCACTTGTAACGTTGAGACATTCTTATGCCCATTTCGATTAAATTTGTATCGTTTTAGGGTTGATTCTAGTTAGCTCCGAATGAAGATGATTTTCGGAAAGAAAAATTCTCCATTTGCAAATATGAAATCATATTTGGATACCCATTTGAGAGCTGTACACGTGGTCTTAATTGCGAGAGAAAACGTGTAGTTATTGGGCCCCTTTTTCTCAACTTCGAGTCATTATAGGCCCAAGTTTGACCAGCCTCGAATGAAGGATATTTGGAAGAAGTGAAATTATGGGTTTAAAATTATAAATAATTTTTTGATACCCATTTGAGAGATATAGGTGGGTTCCTGATATCTCGCAACGTTGAGGCATTCTTTGGCCCTTTTCGATCCAATTCGCATCGTTTTAGGGTTGATTCTGGTTAACCCCGAATGAAGGTTATTTTTGAAAATAAAAATTCTTCATTTTCAAATATGATCATATTTGGATATCCATTTATGAGTTGTCCACGTCGTCTTTATTGCAAGAGAATACGTGTAGCTCTTGGCCCCCTTTTTCTCAACTTCGGGTCATTTTAGGCCCAAGTTTGACCAACCTCGAATGAAGGCTAATTGAAAGAAGTGTTATTATGGGTTTAAAAATACAAAACAATATTTTGATACCCATTTGAGAGATGCAAGTGGGTTCCTGAGGCTTCGTAACGTTGAGGCATTCTTTTTCCCATTTCGATTAAATTCATAATGTTTTAGGATCGATTCTGGTTAACCCCAAATGATGGTGATTTTTGAAAAGAAAAATTCTCCATTTGAAAATATGAAATCATATTTGGATACCCATTTGTGAGTTGTACACGCGGTCCTAATTGCGAGTGAAAAGTTGTAGTTCTTGGGTACCTTTTTGTCAACTTCGGGTGATTCTAGGGCCAAGTTTGACCAGCCTTGAACGAAGGCTATTTGGAAGAAGTTGAATTATGAGTTTTAAAATATAATATAATTTTTTGATACCCATTTGAGAGATATAGGAGGGTTCCTGAGCTCTCGCAACGTTGAGGCATTCTTTGGCCCATTTCGATCAAATTCGTATCGTTTTAGGGTTGATTTTGGTACCCGAATGAAGGTGAGTTTTGAAAAGACAAATTATTCATTTCCAAAGATGAAATCATACTTTCATACCCATTTGACAGTTTTAAACATGGTCATGATTGCGGGAGAATATGTGTAGTTATTGGGGCCCTTTTTCTCAACTTCAGGTCATTCTAGGCCGAAGTTTGACCAACCTCGAATGAAGGCTATTTGGAAGAAGTGGAGTTATGGGTTTAAAAATACAAAACAATTTTTTAATACCCATTTGAGAGATGCAAGTGGATTCACGAGCACTCGTAACATTGACGCATTATTTTTCCCATTTTAATCAAATTCGTATCATTTTAGGGTCGATTCTAGTTAACCTCGAATGAAGGTGATTTTTCAAAAGTGAAATTCTTCATTTGCAAATATAAAATCATATTTGAATACCCATTTGAGAGTTGTACACGTGATCCTAATTACGAGGAAAAACATGTAGGTTCTTGGGCCCCTTTTTCTCAACTTCGAGTCATTCTAGGCCCACGTTTGACCAACCCCGAATGAAGGCTATTTAGAAAAAGTGGAATTATGAGTTTAAAAGTATAAAATAATATTTTGATTCTCATTTGAGAGATGCAAATGGGTTCTCGAGCACTCATAACGTTGAGGCATTCTTTGGCCCATTTCTATCAAATATGTATCGTTTTAGGGTTGATTCTGGTTAACCCGGAATGAAGCTGATTTTTGAAAAGATAAATTGTTAATTTCCAAATATGAAATCATATTTGGATACCCATTTGAGAGTTGTACATGTCATCCCGATTGTAGGAGAAAATGTGTAGTTCTTGAGCCCCTTTTTCTCAACTTCGGGTCATTCTAGGCCCAATATTGACCAACCTCGAACGAAGGCTATTTGGAATAAGTTGAATTATGAGTTTAAAAATATAAAATAATTTTTTGATACCCATTTGAGAGATATAGGAGGGTTCCCGAGCTCTTGCAACGTTCAGACATTCTTTGGCCCATTTCGATCAAATTCGTATCGTTTTAGGGTTGATTTTGGTACCCGAATGAAGGTGAGTTTTGAAAAGACAAATTATTCATTTCCAAAGATGAAATCATACTTTCATACCCATTTGACAGTTGTAAACATGGTCATGATTGCGGGATAATATGTGTAGTTCTTGGGGCCCTTTTTCTCAACTTCAGGTCATTCTAGGCCCAAGTTTGACCAAACTCGAACGAAGGCTATTTGGAAGAAGTGGAGTTATGGGTTTAAGAATACAAAAGAATTTTTTAATACCCATTTGAGAGATGCAAGTGGGTTCATGAGCGCTCGTAACATTGACACATTCTTTTTCCCATTTGGATCAAATTCGTATCGTTTTAGGATCGATTCTAGTTAACCCCGAATGAAGGTGATTTTTGAAAAGTGAAATTCTTCATTTGCAAATATGAAATCATATTTGAATACCCATTTGAGAGTTGTACACGTGATCCTAGTTACGAGGAAAAATGTGTAGGTTCTTGGGCCCCTTTTTCTCAACTTCGGGTCATTCTAGGCCCACGTTTGACCAGCCCCGAATGAAGGCTATTTAGAAAAAGTCGAATTATGGGTTTAAAAGTATAAAATAATATTTTGATACTCATTTGAGTGATGCAAATGGGTTCTCGAGCACTCATAACTTTGAGGCATTCTTTGGCCCATCTCGATCAAATATGTATCGTTTTAGGGTTGATTCTGGTTAACCCCAAATGAAGCTGATTTTTGAAAAGACAAATTCTTCATTTCTAGATATGAAATCATATTTGGATACCCATTTGAGAGTTGTACACGTCGTCCCGATTGTGGGAGAAAATGTGTAGTTCTTGGGCCCCTTTTTCTCAACTTTGGGTCATTCTAGGCCCAATATTGACCAGCCTCGAACGAAGGTTATTTGGAAGAAGTGGAATTATGGGTTTAAAAATATAAATCAATTTTTTGATACCCATTTGGGAGATATATGTGGGTTCTCAAGCTCTTGCAATGTTGAGGCATTCTTTTGCACATTTCGATCAAATTCGTATTGTTCTAGGATTGATTCTGGTTAACCCCGAATGAAGGTGATTTTTGAAAAGAAAAATTCTAGTGCTCGTAACGTTGAGGCATTCTTTGGACCATTTCGATCAAATTCGTATCGTTTTAGTGATCCATCGGATCTTTTAATGACTATGGTTGAGTTTTAATTTTGCATGCGTTAATTAACCATTTGAGAAACTTAGTGAAAGAATGAGGAAAGAAGAGGAATTATGACATCCATATACACATGTGCAGATATTAAATGAAATAATAGATAGCAAACCATAACACGCATATTGATAACGAAGTTCGGCACAACTTTGCCTACGTCTCCGGGCCTTTGTCTCTGTGGGGGAGGCTTCTTTATTTCTGTTCAAAAGCTCAAAAGTACATCACAATAGTGCCAATTGGCTACAAGACTGATCTGATCATGTTCTTCCAAATCTCTAGAACACTGCAAATAAAACGACACACAAAACGGACGTCCGAAGCTCCCAGAAATGGCCCGACAGTGTCTGCTCCTCAATATCTTCCCTACATAAAAATGGTTTTGGCTTGGCTTTCCTTCAACATTACTCTTCTCTTTTCTTTCCTTGACTGTCCTCCATGACCTCAAATAGGCCTGGTTTATATAGATCTGAAGTTGGTTGTTCATCTCCAATTTCCTCCCAAAATTTGGGCTCCAAAAATGCCCAATATCTCCCAAAAATGGAGAAAATCAATTAGTTACAGGCTTATAATCATTTAAAATCCCAAAACTATAGTAGAAAACCCATTTTGTTAAAAAAATCAGGGTGCAACCCCCAAAATGCACACTTTGGGTCATATGGCACGACCATGTGTCCATGCGCTCTGCTGTTGTGCGCTGGCCCCTCTCTGCATTCAACTCCTAGTCCTATGGCATGTGTATAGGACCCGACGGTTAATACTTTCCCCGTGCCCAAAAAGGTGGACAGGCCCCGATCGTATGTGACCGCCCAAAAACCATGGGCTAGGCCCCTATCCACAATAGCCCCTGTGGTCGTGGTTATATGGAGTGGTCGTAGGTTTGCGCCGAGGGCTGGGGCTAAGCCCCGACCCTTTCCGCCGCCAATTGAACCTTAGAACAAACATAAATAAATGTTTTGCGGTATGTATAACAAGAAACACCCGTTGGCCGGACGGTTAACTGGTCCCACCAGTCCGTTGCCTGGAGGAAGGTCAGGGGTTCGACTCCCGTTCACACCATATAATTTTACACAACCGACGAACCAACCACAGGGTGCCACGTGGCAACCTGTGACTGGGCCACGTGGCACCTCAACACCC
>ML801647.1:117059-147609 GCA_009831015.1 Picea engelmannii
TGATACTCATTTGAGAGATGGATGCAAGAGGGTTCCCGAGCGCTTGTAACGTTGAGACATTCTTTTGCCCATTTCGATTAAATTTGTATCGTTTTAGGGTTGATTCTGGTTAGCTCTGAATCAAGATGATTTTTGGAAAGAAAAATTCTCCATTTGCAAATATGAAATCATATTTGGATACCCATTTGAGATTTGTACACGTGGTCCTAATTGCAAGCGAAAACGTGTAGTTCTTGGGCTCCTTTTTCTCAACTTCGGGTCATTATAGGCCCAAGTTTGACCATCCTTGAATGAAGGATATTTGGAAGAACTGAAATCATGGGTTTAAAATTATAAATAATTTTTTGATACCCATTTGAGAGATATAGGTGGGTTCCTGAGATCTCGCAACATTGAGGCATTCTTTGGCCCTTTTCGATCCAATTCGCATCATTTTAGGGTTGATTCTGGTTAACCCCGAATCAAGGTGATTTTTGAAAAGAAAAATTTTTCATTTTCAAATATGAAATCATATTTGGATACCTATTTGCGAGTTGTCCACGTCGTCTTTATTGCAAGAGAATACATGTAGCTCTTGGGCCCCTTTTTCTAAATTTCGGGTCATTTTAGGCCCAAGTTTGACCAGCCCCGAATGAAGGCTAATTGGAAGAAGTGGAATTATGGGTTTAAAAATACAAAACAATTTTTTGATACCCATTTGAGAGATGCAAGTGGGTTCCCGAGGGCTCGTAATGTTGAGGCATTCTTTTTCCCATTTCGATTAAATTCGTAACGTTTAACGATCGATTCTGGTTAACCCCAAATGAAGGTGATTTTTGAAAAGAAAATTTCTCCATTTGAAAATATGAAATCATATTTGGATACCCATTTGTGAGTTGTACACGCAGTCCTAATTGCGAGCAAAAAGTTGTAGTTCTTGGGTACCTTTTTGTCAACTTCAGGTGATTCTAGGCCCAAGTTTGACCAGCCTTGAACGAAGGCTATTCGGAAGAAGTTGAATTATGAGTTTAAAAATATAAAATAATTTTTTGATACCCATTTGAGAGATATAGGAGGGTTCCCGAGCTCTCGCAACATTGAGGCATTTTTTGGCCCATTTCGATCAAATTGATATCGTTTTAGGGTTGATTTTGGTACCCAAATGAAGGTGAGTTTTGAAAAGACAAATTATTCATTTCCAAAGATGAAATCATACTTTCATACCCATTTGACAACTGTAAACATGGTCATGATTGTGGGAGAATATGTGTAGTTCTTGGGGCCCTTTTTCTCAACTTTAGGTCATTCTAGGCCCAAGTTTGACCAACCTTGAACGAAGTCTATTTGGAAGAAGTGGAGTTATGGGTTTAAAGATACAAAATAATTTTTTAATACCCATTTGAGAGATGCAAGTGGGTTCACGAGCGCTCGTAACATTGACGCATTCTTTTTCCCATTTTGATCAAATTTGTATCGTTTTAGGGTCGATTCTGGTTAACCCCGAATGAAGGTGATTTTTGAAAAGTAAAATTCTTAATTTGCAAATATGAAATCATATTTGAATACCCATTTGAGAGTTGTACACGTGATCCCAATTACGAGGAAAAACATGTAGGTTCTTTGGCCCCTTTTTTTCAACTTCGGGTCATTCTAGGCCCACGTTTGACCAACCTCGAATGAAGGCTATTTAGAAAAAGTGGAATTATGGGTTTAAAAGTATAAAATAATATTTTGATACTCATTTGAGAGATGCAAATGGAATCTCGAGCACTCATAACGTTGAGGCATTCTTTGGCCCATTTCGATCAAATATGTATCGTTTTAGGGTTGATTTTGGTTAACCCCGAATGAAGCTAATTTTTGAAAAGAAAAATTATTCATTTCCAAATATAAAAACATATTTGGATGCCCATTTGAGAGTTGCACACGTCGTCCCGATTGTGGGAGAAAATGTGTAGTTCTTGGGCCCCTTTTTTCTCAACTTCGGGTCATTCTAGGCGCAATATTGACCAGCCTCGAACGAGGGCTATTTGGAATAAGTGGAATTATGGGTTTAAAAATATAAATCAATTTTTTGATACCCATTTGGGAGATATATGTGGTTTCTCGAGCTCTCGCAGCGTCGAGGCATTATTTTGCCCATTTTGATCAAATTCGTATTGTTCTAGGATTGATTCTGGTTAACCCTGAATGAAGGTGATTTTTGAAAAGAAAAATTCTTCATTTGCAAATATGAAATCATATTTGGGTACCCTTTTGAGAGTTGTACACATTGCCTTGATTGCAACCAAAGATGTGTAGTTCTTGAGCCCCTTTTTATCAACTTCGTGTCATTCTAGGCCCAAGTTTGACCCGCCACGAATGAAGGCTATTTGGAAGAAGTTGAATTATGGGTTTAAAAATACAAAATATTTTTTTGATACCCATTTAAGAGATGCAAGTGGGTTCCCGAGCGCTCATAACGTTGAGACATTCTTTTGCCCATTTCGATCAAATTCGTTTCATTTTAGGATCGATTCTGGTTAACCCCAAATGAAGGTGATTTTTGAAAAGCAAAATTCTCCATTTGCAAATATGAAATCATATTTGGATACCCATTTGAGAGTTGTACACATCGTCCCGATTGTGGGAGAAAATGTGTAGTTCTTGGGCCCCTTTTTCTTAACTTCGGGTCATTCTAGGCCCAATATTGACCAACCTCGAACGAAAGCTATTTGGAAGAAGTGGAATTATGGGTTTAAAAATATAAATCAATTTTTTGATACCCATTTGGGAGATATATGTGGGTTCTCGAGCTCTCGCAACGTTGAGGCATTATTTTTCCCATTTCGATCAAATTCGTATTGTTCTAGGGTTGATTCTGTTTAACCTCGAATGAAGGTGATTTTTGAAAAGAAAAGTTCTTCATTTGCAAATATGAAATCATATTTGGATACCCTTTTGAGAGTCTTACACATGGTCTTGATTGCGAGCAAAGATGTGTAGTTCTATCAACTTCCTGTCATTCTAGGCCCAAGTTTGACCTGCCCCGAATGAAGGCTATTTGGAAGAAGTTGAATTATGGGTTCAAAAATACAAAATATTTTTTTGATACCCATTTGAGAGATGCAAGTGGGTTCCCGAGCGCTCGTACTGTTGAGACATTCTTTTGCCCATTTCAATCAAATTCGTTTCATTTTAGGATCGATTCTTGGTAACCCTAAATGAAGGTGATTTTTGAAAAGCAAAATTCTCCATTTGCAAATATGAAATCATATTTGGATACCCATTTGAGAGTTGTACACGTCGTCCCGATTGTGGGAGAAAACATGTATTTCTTTGGCCCCTTTTTCTTAACTTCGGGTCATTCTAGGCCCAATATTGACCAGCCTCGAACGAAGGCTATTTGGAAGAAGTGGAATTATGGTTTTAAAAATATAAAACAATTTTTTGATACCCATTTGAGAGATATAGGTGGGTTCTCGAGCTCTCGCAATGTTGAGACATTCTTTGGCCCATTTCGATCAAATTCGTATCATTTTAGGGTTGATTCTGGTTAACCTCGAATGAAGGTGATTTTTGAAAAGAAAAATTATTCATTTTCAAATATGAAATCATATTTGGATACCCATTTGAGAGATGTACACGTGGTCCTAATTGGGAGCGAAAACGTGTACTTCTTGGACCCCTTTTTCTCAATTTCGGGTCATTCTAAGCCCAAGTTTGACCGGCCCTGAATCAAGGCTATTTAGAAAAAAGTGGAATTATGGGTTTAAAAATAAAAGATAATTTTTTGATTTCCATTTTAGAGATGCAAGTCGGTTCCCGAGCGCTTGTAACGTTGAGTCATTCTTTCAATCAAATTCAAATCGTTCTAAGGTTGATTCTGGTTAATCCCAAATGAAGGTGATTTTTTAAGAGCAAGATTTTTCATTTGTAAATATGAAATCATATTTGTATACCAATTGTGACAGTTGTACACGTGGTCCTAATTGCGAGTGAAGACGTCTAGTTCTTGGGCCCCTTTTTCTCAACTTCGGGTCATTTTAGTTCCAAGTTTGACTAGCTCCGAATGAAGACTATTTGGAAGAAGTGGAATTATGGGTTTAAAAATATAAGCTAATTTTTTATACCCCTTTGAGAGATGCAAGTGGGTTCTCGAGCGCTCGTAACATTGAGGCATTATTTTTCCCATTTCGATCAAATTTGTTGCGTTTTAGGGTCGATTGTGGTTAACCTTGAATGAAGGCGATTTTTGAAAAGAAAAATTTTCAATTTGCAAATAGGAAATCATATTTGGATACCCATTTGTGAGTTCTACACATGGTCCTAATTGTGACCGAAAAGTTGTAGTTCTTGGGCCCCTTTTTCTAAACTTCGGGTCATTCTAGGCCCAAGTTTGACTAGCCTCGAATGAAAACTATTTGTAAGAAGTGGAATTATCGGTCTAAATATAAAAAATAATTTTTTGATACACATTTGAGAGATGCAAGTGGGTTCCCGAGTGCTTGTAACGATGAGGCATTCTTTTTCCCATTTTGATTGAATTCGTATCGTTTTAGGGTTGATTATGGTTAGCCCTGAATGAAGGTGATTTTTGAAAAGAAAAATTCTCTATTTGCAAATATGAAATCATATTTGGATACCCATTTGAGAGTTGTAAATGTGGTCCTCATTGCGAGCGAAGACGTGATGTTCTTGGGCCCCTTTTTCTCAACTTCGCGATGTTCTCGGCCAACGTTTCACCCGCCTCGAATGAAGGCCATTTGGAAGAAGTTGAATTATGGGTTTAAAAATACAAAATAACTTTTGATACCCATTTGTGATCCGAAATCGGATCTAGAAGCCTGACAGGGCTTGAAAAATGCTTCAAAATTAAAGTGCTAGAAATGCGACGAAACTAGTGCCATTGCGTCTGACTCGTCTTCCTGATTCCAACAGTATATTTATTTTGTCAAACGGGCTTCGTATGGAGAAAATATCGCGTTCTGTCCGAAAAGACAAACAAGTAAAAAAATGGATGACTGTACAATCCGTACAGTCCACGTGTCATGCTGACTGTGCAGACCGTACGGTCCATACAACTGACGTGGAAATAATGGTAGGTGACACATGGCAACTCCAGGAGGCGACACGTGTCAGGCAGATTTGGGCATACGAACAGTCAACGGAACCAATCCAGAGGTGACACATGTCACCACTGTAAGGGTGACACGTGGCACGGGTGACGTCAGCAGCTGACGTGGCAGGCTGAGAGGGAAGACACAAGCTGACAGGTGGCAGTACGGCAGATGACATGGCAAGCACGTGGGCCAATCAACATTTGACACATGGCATGATGTGATTGGTTGGCTAGGTGCCACGTGGCCCAGTCCTGGGCTGCCACGTGGCACCCTGTGGTTGGCTATTGGTTTATATGTAAAATTTTATGGTGTGCACGGGAGTCGAACCGGCGACCTCCCGACCGGGCAGAGGACTGGCAGGATCGGGCTAACCGCCCGGCAAATGGGTGGACCTTGTTATACAAACGGGGCAACTTGTATTTAAGTTTGGATGGAAGGTTTGTCGACAGGGAAAAGGGTCAGGGCTTAGCCCTAGCCCTCGACACATTTGCATTGACGTGTAACCATACGACCACAGCGTAAGGCTTAACGCACGTGAGCGGACTAGCAAGTTGGCGGATAGGGCTTAGCCCCCAGATCCCGGGAGGATCCCATAGGACCGAGGCTACAACCATATAAAAGCGCGGGGGTTTATACAGTTATAGCCCGTGGCCATATGCCCATGCGCCACGACCGGGAGTCAGCAGACAAGGGGCACGCAAACAGGGAGCGCGTGGCCACATGGAGCCTGATACGACCATGCCAGAGGGGGCGCGCGCCCAGGCCTAGGGGCTAATGCCTGATTTTTGTTAAAAAGTGGGTTTTACCCAATTTTTTGGGATTTTAATTTGATTAATGCCTGATTTTTATTGATTTTCTCCATTTTTGGGAGATATTGGACATTTTTGGAGCCCAAATTTTCAAAGGAAGTTAGAGATGAACAACCAACTTCAAATCTATATAAACCAGGCCTGTCTGAGGCCATGGAGGACAGTCAAGGTCAGTCAGAGTAGAGTTATGTTGAGGAGAAGCCAAGCCAAAGCCATTTTTATGCAGGGAAGATTTTGAGGAGCAGACGTTGTTGGGCCATTTCTGGGAGCTCTGGACGTCTGTTTTGTGTGTCGTTTTCTTTGCAGGGTTCTTGAGATCTGGGAGAACATGACCAGATCATTCTTGTATCCAATTGACACTGCAATGATGTACTTTTGAGATTTTTAACAGAAATAAAGAAGCCTCCCTCACAGAGACAAAGGCCCAGAGTCGTAGGCAAAAGTTGTGTCGATCTCCGTTATCAATCAACGTGTTATGGTTTGATATCTTTTATTTCATTTTAGATCTGCACATGTGTATATGGCTATCATAATTCCTCTTCTTTCCTCATTCTTCACTAAGTTTTCTCAAATGGTTAATTAACGCATGCAAAATTAAAACTCAACCATAGTCATTAAAAGATCCTACAGATCAAGTGGTATCAGAGCTAGTTGACGTTTGGATTTGAGTTTTGCATGTTAACCAGAGAAAAGCTACAGTGTGGTGAAGGCGAGCTTGTTGCAGAGAATCCATTAATTGGATTGAGAAAGAGAGCTTCTCACAGTGAGAAGATGGCATCGGAAGAAGGGATTTCTCAAGATGAGAAAGAGTTCTGGAAAATATTCCATGCTATGTCGGAGATGGTGACAGTTTTGTACGAGGATTACTTGGAACGGAAGAGACTAGTTTTGGGTGGATCTTCAAAAGGAAAAAATGAAGAGGAAGAAGACCATCCTCAGATTCCTCCTTCACCTCCATCAACACCTCCTTCTTAAAGTTCAAGTTCTAAATCTAATGAGAAGAAAAATGTTCATAAGAATAAACATGAAATATCGTTGTTAAAACTTGATGTAAAATTTGAGTTGCCCATATATGATGGTGAAGTAAATGTAGAAAAACTTAATAACTGGATCAGGCAGATGGAGGTATACTGCAGTGTGCAACAGATCAAGGATGAGGCCACACAAATTAAGTTGGCATCTTTGAGACTTGCAGGTACAGCTCTCATCTGGTGGCAAAGCAAGTTGCAAAAGGGAACACAACATGTGGGTAATGTATTTCCATCATGGAAGAGTTTCATTTCTGCACTTAGGAAACAATTCTATCCTTTGGTTTATAAAGAAAAAACAATAATTGATTGGAAATCTTTAAAACTAAGAAAATGAAAAACAGTGCAAGAATACACCGATGGATTTTGAAAAATGGCATTAATGTTAGACATCCCTTTGCAAACACAAGAAACTCTTATGAAGTATATAGGAGGTTTACCTGCGCATATTAGAAACATTGTTTTCATGTTTGGACCCACTAACCTTGATGAGGTTTCTGTTCAAGCTACGTATATTGAAGCAGGGAAAGCAGGTGTGTCAGGGGAATCATCGTCTTCAAAGAAAGAAGACAAGAGGAAAAGGCATGGCAAGAATGCAAATGCAGTGACAAAGAAGGAAGGAAAGCCCTCTTGCAAGCATTGCAAGAAAGAGGGACATGATGAGGATAGATGTTGGCAGTTGCATCCCGAGAAGAGGCCAAAGTGGTTCAAAGAAAAGAAGGGAACGCAAACAATGGAAACGACATCAAAACCCACAGACTTGGGATCATATTTAGGTGATGAGTCAAAGATTTCATTGGTTGGTATGACAGGTAAATTTGGTGAAGACATTGATTGTAGAAGCAAGTTGTTTCATATAAGGGTAATCATGCGACACACTAAGATAGACACATTAATCGACAGTGGATCTCAATCTAATTTAATTTCAGAAGAATTGGTTAAGCAATTGGGATTAAAAACACAACTACATCATAAGCCTTACACACTTAAATGGATAAGAAATCATCATCAGATGCACATAACAAAGCAGTGCACAATCAAATTTGAAATTTCATCTAAGTATGTGGACGAAGTAACTTGTGATGTTGTATCATTAAAAGAATGTGGCTTGGTCTTAGGTAGTCTGTACTTGTATGATCGTAAGGCAATCTTCTATAGGACAAAGAATCAATATCAATTCACTAAAGTAGCTCAGGATTATGTGGTGCATGCTCATCGTGTTAAAGCAGATAAAACACTTCAAACAATGGAACAATTAAAGAAGACAATGCAAGCAAGCAACAAACCAATAATTGTTTCAAATGAAGTAATTGATCTTAAGCAAGAACAAAACATGGTTGTTGAATGGAAAATCAATCATAATTTGCTTCAAGATAATCTTATGTCGTGCAAATATCTCAAGTATATCAGCTCATTTGCAGTCGTCTTTTTGATGTTGTCATTAGTAATGTTTTCTACATGGATGATAGTGGCTTCAGAAAGATGTAACAGGGTTCAAATGGCTAACAATATACTGTCGGTTGTCATGATTGTGTTACAGTTGATCTTGATGAGACAAGTGCACAGGACATAGTGCAGAGACAGAGGACAAGCCGGGTGGCCTATCCCGAGCTTGTTGACTGGTCAGTAACCTTTTGGGGACCAAAAGGTATTTTTGTGGGGAGGTGTGATCCGAAATCGGATCCAGAACCCTGACAGGGCTTGAAAAATGCTCAAAAATGAAAGTGCTCGAATTGTGAGGAAACCAGTGCCATTGCGTCCGGCTCGTCTTACTGATTACGGTGGTATATTTACTTTGTCAAATGGGCTCCGTATGGAGAAGATATTGCGTTCTATCCAAAAAACCAAACAGGTAAAAAAAGGGATGACTGTACAGTCCGTACAGTCCACGTGTCATGCTGACTATGCAGACCATACGGTCCATACAACTGACGTGGCAATCCTGGGAGGCGACACATGGCAGCTCCAGGAGGTGACACGTGTTAGGCAGATTTGGGCGTACGGATAGTTAACGAGACCAATCCAGAGGTGACATGTGTCACCACTGTAAGGGTGACATGTGGCATGGGTGACGTCAGCAACTGACGTGGCAGTCTGAGAGGGTAGACACACAAGCTGACAGGTGGCAGTACGGTAGATGACGTGGCAAGCACGTGGGACAATCAACATTTGACACGTGGCATGATGTGATTGGTTGGCTAGGTGCCACGTGGACCAGTTGTGGGCTGCCACGTGGCACCCTGTGGTTGGCTATTGGTTTATATGCAAAATTTTATGGTGTGCACGGGAGTCGAACCGACGACCTCCCGACCAGGCAGAGGACTGGCAGGACCGGGCTAACCGCCCGGCCCACGGGTGGACCTTGTTATACAAATGGGGCAACTTGTATTTAAGTTTGGATGGAAGGTTTGTCGGTGGAGAAAAGGGTCGGGGCTTAGCCCTAGCCCTCGACACATTTGCATTGACATGTAACCATACGGCCACAGCGCAAGGCTTAACGCACGGGAGCGGACGAGCGGGTTGGCGGATAGGAATTAGCCCTCGGATCTCGAGAGGATCCCATAAGACTGAGGCTACAACCATATAAAAGCACGGGGGTTTATATAGTTATAGCCCGTGGCCATATGCCCATGTGCCACGACCGAGAGCCAATAGATAGGGGGCGTGCAAACAGGGAGCGCGTGGCCACATGGAGCCTCATGCGACCATGCCAGAGGGGGCGCACGCCCAGACCTAGGGTATAATGCCCGATTTTTGTTAAAAAGTGGGTTTTACCAAATGTTTTGGGAGTTTTATTTGATTAATGCCTGATTTTTATTGATTTTCTCCATTTTTGGGAGATATTGGGGATTTTTGGAGCCCAAAATTTGGGAGGAAGTTGGAGTTGAGAAACCAACTTCAAATCTATATAAACCAGGCCTGTTTGAGGCCATGGAGGACAGTCAAGGTCAGTCAGAGCAGAGTTATGCTGAGGAGAAGCCAAGCCAAAGCCATTTTTATGCAGGGAAGATTTTGAGGAGCAGACGCTATCGGGCCATTTCTGGGAGTTCCGGACGTCCGTTTTGCATGTTGTTTTCTTTGGACGTTCGGAGATATAGGTGGGTTCTCGATCTATCGCAACGTTGAGACATTCTTTGGCCCATTTCGATCAAATTCGTATCATTTTATGGTTGATTCTGGTTAACCCCGGATGAAGGTGATTTTTGAAAAGAAAAATTATTCATTTTCAAATATGAAATCATATTTAGATACCCATTTGAGAGATGTACACGCGGTCCTAATTGGGAGTGAAAACGTGTATCTCTTGGACTCTGTTTTCTCAATTTCGGGTCATTCTAAGCCCATGTTTGACCGTCCCCGAATCAAGGCTATTTAGAAAAAAGTGGAATTATGGGTTTAAAAATATAAGATAATTTTTTGATAGCCATTTTAGAGATGCAAGTGGGTTCCCGAGCGCTTGTAACGTTGAGTCATTCTTTTGCCCATTTCGATCAAATTCAAATCGTTTTAAGGTTGATTCTGGTTAACCCCGAATGAAGGTGATTTTTGAAGAGCAAATTTTTTCATTTGTAAATATGAAATCATATTTGTATACCAATCTTGAGAGTTGTACACGTGGTCCTAATTGCGAGTGAAGACGTCTAGTTCTTGGGCCCTTTTTTCTCAACTTCGGGTCATTTTAGTTCCAAGTTTGACCAGCTCCGAATGAAGACTATTTGGAAGAAGTGGAATTATGGGTTTAAAAATATAAACTAATTTTGGATACCCATTTGAGAGATGCAAGTGGGTTCCCGAGTGCTCATAACATTGAGGTATTCTTTTTCCCATTTTGATCGAATTTGTTGCGTTTTAGGGTCGATTCTGGTTAGCCTAGAATGAAGGCGATTTTTGAATAGAAAAATTTTCAATTTGCAAATAGGAAATCATATTTGGATACCCATTTGTGAGTTGTACACATGGTCCTAATTGCGACCGAAAAGTTGTATTTCTTGGGCCCCTTTTTCTAAACTTCGGGTCATTCCAGGCCCAAGTTTGACCAGCCCCAAATGAAGACTATTTGTAAGAAGTGGAATTATCGATTTAAATATACAAAATAATTTTTTGATATCCATTTGAGAGATGCAAGTGGGTTCCCGAGTGCTTGTAACGATGAGGCATTCTTTTTCCCATTTCGATCAAATTCGTATCGTTTTAGGGTTGATTATGGTTAGCCCCGAATGAAGGTGATTTTTTAAAAGCAAAATTTTCTATTTGCAAATATGAAATCATATTTGGATACCCATTTGAGAGTTGTACATATGGTCCTCATTGCGAGCGAAGACGTGATGTTCTTGGGCCCCTTTTCTCAACTTCGCGTCATTCTCGGCCAACGTTTCATCCGCCCCAAATGAAGACTATTTGGAAGAAGTTGAATTATGGGTTTAAAAATACATAATAACTTTTTGATACCCATTTGAGAGATGGAAGTGGGTTCCCAAGAACTTCTAACGTTGAGGCATTCTTTTGTCCATTTCGAACAAATTTGTATCGCTTTAGGGTCGATTTTGGTTAACCTCGAATGAAGGTGATTTTTGAAAAGCAAAATTCTCCATTTGCAAATATGAAATCATATTTGGATACCCATTTGAGAGTTGTAAACCTGGTCCTAATTACGAGCGAAAATGTGTAGGTTCTTGGGCCCCTTTTTCTCAACTTCGGGTCATTATAGGCCAACGTTTGACCAGCCCCGAATGAAGGCAATTTAGAAAAAGTGGCATTATGGGTTTAAAAATATAAAATAAATTTTTGATATCCATTTGAGAGATGCAAATGGGTTCTCCTGTGCTCGTAACATTGAGGCATTCTTTGGACCATTTCGATCAAATTCGTATCGTTTTAGGGTTGATTCTGGTTAACCACGAATGAAGGAGATTGTTTAAAAGACAAATTCTTCATTTCCAAATATGAAATCATATTTAGATACCCATTTGAAAATTGTACACGTCATCCCGATTGTGGGAGAAAACGTGTAGTTCTTGGGCCCCTTTTTCTCAACTTCAGGTCATACTACGCCCAAGATTGACCAGCCTCGATCGAAGGCTATTTGGAAAAAGTTGAATTATGGGTTTAAAAATACAAATCAATTTTTTGATACCCATTTGAGAGATGTAGGTGGGTTCTTGAGCTCTGGCAATGTTGAGGCATTCTTTGGTCCATTTCGATGAAATTCATATCATTTTAGAGTTGATTCTGGTTAACCCCGAATGAATGTGATTTTTGAAAAGCAAAATTCTTCATTTACAAATTTGAAATCATATTTGGATACTCATTTGAAAGTGTTACATGTGGTCTTGATTGCGAGCGAAGACGTGTAGTTCTTGGGCCCCTTTTTATCGACTTCGAGTCATTCTAGCCCCAAGTTTGACCAGCCCCGAATGAAGGCTATTTAGAAAAAGTGGAATTATGGGTTTAAAAATATAAAATACATTTTTGATACCCTTTTGAGAGATGCAAGTGGGTTCCCAAGCACTCGTAACATTGAGGCATTCTTTGGCCCATTTCGATCAAATCCGTATCGTTTCAGGGTTGATTCTGGTTAACCCTGAAAGAAGGTTATTTTTGAAAAGAAAATTTTTTCATTTGCAAATATGAAATCATATTTGGATACCCATTTGAGAGTTGTAGATGTGGTCTTGATTGCGAGCGAAGACGTGTAGTTCTTGGGCCCCTTTTTCTCAACTTCGTGTCAGTTTAGGACCAAGTTTTCCTAGCCTTCCATGAATGCTATTTAGAAGAAGTGGAATTATGGGTTTAAAAATCTAAAATAATTTTTTGATACCCATTTTAGAGGTGCAAGTGGGTTCCCGACCGCTCGTAACGTTGAGGCATTGTTTGGGCCATTTCGATCAAATTTGTATCATTTTAGGGTTGATTCTGGTTAACCCCGAATGAACGTGATTTTTTTAAAGCAATATATTTCATTTGAAAATATAAATCATATTTGGAAACCCATTGGAGAGTTGTACACGTGGTCTTGATTGTGAGCGGAAACATGTAGTTCTTGGGCCCCTTTTTCTCAACTTCGGGTCATTCTAGGCCCAAGTTTGACCAGCGTTGAATGAAGACTATTTGGAAGAAGTGGAATTATGGGTTTAAATATACAAAATAATTTCGATTAAATTTGTATCGTTTTAGGGTTGATTCTGTTTAGCTATGAATGAAGATGATTTTTGGAAAGCAAAATTCTCCATTTTCAAATATGAAATCATATTTGGATATCCATTTGAGAGTTGTACACGTGGTCCTAATTGCGAGATAAAATGTGTAGTTATTGGGCCCCTTTTTCTCAACTTCGAGTCATTATAGGCCCAAGTTTGACCAGTCTCGAATGAAGGATATTTGGAAGAAGTGAAATTATGGCTTTAAAATTATAAATAACTTTTTGATATCCATTTGAGAGATATAGGTGGGTTCCTGAGATCTCGCAACGTTGAGGCATTCTTTGGCCCTTTTCGATCCAATTCGCATCGTTTTAGGGTTGATTCTGGTTAACCCCGAATGAAGGTGATTTTTGAAAAGAAAAATTCTTCATTTTAAAATATGAAATCATATTTGGATACCCATTTATGAGTTGTCCACGTCGTCTTTATTGCAAGAGAATACGTGTAGCTCTTGGGCCCCTTTTTCTCAACTTCGGGTCATTTTAGGCCCAAGTTTGACCAGCCCCGAATGAAGGCTAATTGGAAGAAGTGGACTTATGGGTTTGAAAATACAAAACAATATTTTGATACCCATTTGAGAGATGCAAGTGGGTTCATGAGGCTTCGTAACGTTGAGGCATTCTTTTTCCCATTTCAATTAAATTCGTAACGTTTTAGGATCGATTCTGGTTAACCCCAAATGATGGTGATTTTTGAAAAGAAAAATTCTCCATTTGAAAATATGAAATCATATTTGGATACCCATTTGTGAGTTGTACACGCGGTCCTAATTGTGAGCGAAAAGTTGTAGTTCTTGGGTACCTTTTTGTCAACTTCGGGTGATTCTAGGGCCAAGTTTGACCAGCCTTGAACGAAGGCTATTTGGAAGAAGTTGAATTATGAGTTTAAAAATATAATATAATTTTTTGATTCCCATTTGAGAGATATAGGAGGGTTCCTGATCTCTCGCAACGTTGAGGCATTCTTTGGCTCATTTCGATCAAATTCGTATCGTTTTAGGGTTGATTTTGGTACCCGAATGAAGGTGAGTTTTGAAAAGACAAATTATTTATTTCCAAAGATGAAATCATACTTTCATACCCATTTGATAGTTTTAAACATGGTCATGATTGCGGGAGAATATGTGTAGTTCTTGGGGCCCTTTTTCTCGACTTCAGGTCATTCTAAGGCCAAGTTTGACCAACCTCGAACGAAGGTTGTTTGGAAGAAGTGGAGTTATGGGTTTAAAAATACAAAAGAATTTTTTAATACCCATTTGAGAGATGCAAGTGGGTTCACGAGCGCTCGTAACATTGACGCATTCTTTTTCCCATTTGGATCAAATTCGTATCCTTTTAGGGTCGATTCTAGTTAACCCCGAATGAAGGTGATTTTTGAAAAGTGAAATTCTTCATTTGCAAATATGAAATCATATTTGAATACCCATTTGAGAGTTGTACACATGATCCTAGTTACGAGAAAAAACGTGTAGGTTCTTGGGCCCCTTTTTCTCAACTTCGGGTCATTCTAGGCCCACGTTTGACCAGCCCCGAATGAAGGCTATTTAGAAAAAGTGGAATTATGGGTTTAAAAGTATAAAATAATATTTTGATACTCATTTGAGAGATGCAAATGGGTTCTCGAGCACTCATAACTTTGAGGCATTCTTTGGCCCATTTCGATCAAATATGTATCGTTCTAGGGTTGATTATGGTTAACCCCGAATGAAGCTGATTTTTGAAAAGACAAATTCTTCATTTCCAGATATGAAATCATATTTGGATACCCATTTGAGAGTTGTACACGTCGTCCCGATTGTGGGAGAAAATGTGTAGTTCTTGGGCCCCTTTTTCTCAACTTCGGGTCATTCTAGGCCCAATATTGACCAGCCTCGAACGAAGGCTATTTGGAAGAAGTGGAATTATGGGTTTAAAAATATAAATCAATTTTTTGATACCCATTTGGGAGATATATGTGGGTTCTCGAGCTCTCACAACGTTGAGGCATTCTTTTGCACATTTCGATCATATTCGTATTGTTCTAGGGTTGATTCTGGTTAACCCCGAATGAAGATGATTTTTGAAAAGAAAAATTCTAGCGCTCGTAACGTTGAGGCATTCTTTGGACCATTTCGATCAAATTCGTATCGTTTTAGTGATCCGTCGGATCTTTTAATGACTATGGTTGAGTTTTAATTTTGCATGCGTTAATTAACCATTTCAGAAACTTAGTGAAAGAATGAGGAAAGAAGAGGAATTATGACAGCCAGATACAGATGTGCAGATCTTAAATGAAATAATAGATAGCAAACCATAACACGCAGGTTGATAACGAAGTTCGGCACAACTTTGCCTACGTCTCCGGGCCTTTGTCTCTGTGGGGGAGGCTTCTTTATTTATGTTCAAAAGCTCAAAAGTACATCAAAGTAGTGTCAATTGGCTACAAGACTGATCTGGTCATGTTATTCCAAATCTCTAGAACCCTGCAAAGAAAACGACACGCAAAATGGACGTCCGGAGCTCCCACAAATGGTCCTACAGTGTCTGCTCCTCAATATCTTCCCTGCATAAAAATGGCTTTGGCTTGGATTTCCTTCAGCATAACTCTGCTCTTTTCTATCCTTGACTGTCTTCCATGACCTCAAACAAGCCTGGTTTATATATATCTGAAGTTGGTTGTTCATCTCCAACTTCCTCCCAAAATTTGGGCTCCAAAAATGCCCAATATCTCACAAAAATGGAGAAAATCAATTAGTTACAGGCTTATAATGATTTAAAATCCCAAAACTATAGTAGAAATCCCATTTTGTTAAAAAAATCAGGGTGCAGCCCCCAAAATGCGCACTTTGGGTCATATGGGACGACCATGTGGCCATGCGCTCTGCTGTTGTGCGCTGGCCCCTCTCTGCATTCGGCTCCTGGTCCTATGGCATGCGTATAGGACCCAACGGTTAATACTTTCCCCACGCCCAAAAAGGTGGACAGGCCCCGATCGTATGTGACCGCCCGGAAACCATGGGCCAGGCCCCTATCCGCAATAGCCCCCGTGGTCGTGGTTATATGGAGTGGTCGTAGGTTTGCGCCGAGGGCTGGACCTAAGCCCCGACCCTTTCCCCCGCCAATTGAACCTTCGAACAAACATAAATAAATGTTTTGCGATATGTATAATAAGAAACACCCGTTGGCCGGGCGGTTAGCCGATCCCGCCAGTCCGTTGCCCGGAGGAAGGTCAGGGGTTCGACTCCGGTTCACACCATATAATTTTACATAACCGATGAACCAACCACAGGGTGCCACGTGGCAACCCGTGACTGGGCGACGTGGCACCTCAACACCCAATAGAAGCCTGCCATGCGTCAAATGCCAATTTGACCACCAGTCAAATGCCGTACGCCACATCACCTGCCCAGTCACTGCACTGTTAGTTGCTGACGTCATCCCGTGCCACATGTCACCCCTGGATTGGTCCAGCTGTCTACCCATACCTGTGCTCTGTCACCTGCCACATGTCATCTCCAGAAGATGCCACGTGTTGTCTTCTGGAGCTGCCACGTCATCTGTAAGGACTGTACAGTCATCTCCTTTTTTTGCCTGTTTGGGTTTTCGGAAAGAACGCGATATCTTTCGCATACGAAGCCCGTTTGACGAAGTAAATATACTGTCGGAATCAGGAAGACGAGACAAACGCAATGGCACTGGTTTTGTCGCATTCCGAGAACTTTCATTTTTGAGCATTTTTAAGCCCTGTCAGTTTTCTGGATCCGATTTTAGATCACACCTTCCCAAAAAAAGACCTTTTGGTCCCCAAAAGGTTACTGACCAGTCAACAAGCTCGGGATAGGCCACCCAGCTTGTGCTCTGTCTCTGAACTCCGTTCTGTGCACCTGTCCAAAAACTGTCGCGTCGTTAAAACTTCCCCGCACTCCTGGTTACATAGAGCGGTCACATGGTATGTTTGCGCCGAGGGTTGGGGCTAAGCCCCGACCCTTTCCCCCGTCGACTATAACTTTATTCAAACATAAATAATTTGATTATCATATAGTTGTTAAGACCCACCATTGGGGCGGCCGATTAGCCCGGTCCTGCCAGTCCTTTGCCTAGAATAGAGGTCATGGGTTCGACCCCCGTGCACGCCATATAATTTTACACAAAGCCATAAACCAACCACAGGGTGCCACGTGGCAGCCCGTGACTGGGCCACATGGCACCTCAACATCCAACCACAAACTGCCACGCGTTAGTCACTAAATGGCCCACGCGCCTGCCACTTGTCAAAATCCGTACTGCCCAGTCAACCTGCCACGTCAGCTGCTGACGTCATCCCGTGCCACATGTCACCCTTACAGTGGTGACACGTGTCACCCCTGGATTGGTCCATCTGTCTGCCCATACCTGTGCTCCATCATCTGCCACATGTCGTCACCCGAGGCTGCCACGTGTTGTCTCTAGAGGCTGCCACATGTCATCTTCTGGAACTGCCACATCATCTGTACGGACTATACGGACTGTACAGTCATCCCCTTTTTTCCCCTGTTTGGGTTTTCGGACAAAACACGATATCTTTCTCATACGGAGCCCGTTTGACAAAGTAAATATACCACCAGAATCAGGAAGACGAGACGAACACAATGGCGCTAGTTTCGTCGCATTCCGAGCACTTTCATTTTTGAGCATTTTTAAGCCTTGTCAGGCTTCTGGATCCAATTTTGGATCACACCTCCCCACAAAAAGACCTTTTGGTCCCCAAAAGGTTACTGACCAGACAACAAGCTCGAGATAGGCCACCCGGCTTGTCCACTGTCTCTGAACTCTGTCCCGTGCACCTATCTCATCAAGATCAACTGTAACACAATCATGACAACTGACAGTATATTATTAGCCATTTGAACCCTGCTACATCTTACTGAAGCCACTATCATCCATGTACAAAACATTACTAATGACAGTATCAAGAAGACAACTGCAAATGAGTTGATATACTTGAGATATTTGCACGACATGAGCTTATCTTAAAGCAACTTATGATTGATTTTCCATTCAACAATCATATCTTGTTCTTGTTTAAGGTCAATTACTTCATTTGAAAAAATTATCGGTTTGTTGCTTGCTTGCAATGCCTTCTTTAATTGTTCCATTGTTTGAAGTGTCTTATTTGCTTTAACACGATGAGCATGAACCACATAATCCTGACCTGCTTTAGTGGATTGATATTGATTCTTTGTCCTGTAGAAGATTGCCTTATGATCATATAAGTATGGACTACCTAAGACCATTCCACATTCTCTTAACGACACTACATCACATTTTACTTCGTCCACATACTTAGATGAAATTGCAAATTTGATTGTGCACTGCTTTGTTATGTGCATTTGATGATGATTGCTTATCCATTTAAGTGTGTAAGGCTTATGATGAGTTTGTGTTTTTAATCCCAATTATTTAACCAATTCTTCTGAGATTAGATTAGATTGAGATCCACTGTCGATTAATGTGTTTATCTTAGTGTGTCGCATGATTACCCTTATATGAAACAACTTGTTTATACAATCAATGTCTTCACCAAATTTACCTGTCATACCAACCAATGAGATCTTTGACTCATCACCAGAATCCGATCCCAAATTTGTGGGTTTTGATGTCGTTGCCACTGTTTGCGTTCTCTTCTTTTCCTTGAACCACTTTGGCTTCTTCTCGGGATGCAACTGCCAACATCTGTTCTCATCATGTCCCTCTTTCTTGCAATGCTTGCAAGAGGGTTTTCCTTCCTTCCTTGTCACCGCATTTTCATTCTTGCCATGCCTTTTCCTCTTGTCTTCTTTCTTTGAAGACGATGATTCCCCTAACACACCTGCTTTCCCTGCTTCAATATACGTAGCTTGAACAGAAACCTCATCAAGGTTAGTGGGTCCAAACATGAAAAAAATGTTTCTAATATGCACAGGCAAACCTCCTATATACTTCATAAGAGTTTCTTATGTTTCCAAAGGGATATCTAACATTAATGCCATTTTTCGAAATCCATCGGTGTATTCTTGCATTGTTTGTCATTTTCTTAGTTTTAAAGATTGTCATTCAATTAATGCTTTTTCTTTATAACCCAAAGGATATAATTGTTTCCTAAGTGCATAACTGAAACTCTTCCGTGATGGAAATACATTACCCACATGTTGTGTTCCCTTTTGCAGCTTGCTTTGCCACCTGATAAGAGTTGTGCCTGCAAGACTCAAAGATGCCAACTTAATTTGTGTGGCCTCATCTTTGATCTGTTGCACATTGCAGTATACCTCCATCTGCCTGATCGAGTTGTCAAGTTTTTCTACATTTACTTCACCATCATATATGGGCAACTCAAATTTAACATCAAGTTTTAACAATGGCATTTCATGTTTATTCTTATGAACATTTTTCTTTCCACTAGATTTAGAACTTGAACTTGAAGAAGAAGGAGAAGAAGGAGGTGTTGATGGAGGTGAAGGAGGAATCTGAGGATGGTCCTCTTCCTCTTCACTTTTTCCTTTTGAAGATTCACCCAAAACTGATCTCTTTCGTTCCAGGTAATCTTCGTACAAAACTTTCACCATCTCCGACATAGCAAGGAATGTTTTCCGGAATTCTTTCTCATCTTGAGAAATCCCTTCTTTCGATGCCATCTTCTCGCTGTGAGAAGCTCTCTTTCTCAATCCAATTAATGGATTCTCTGCAACAAGCTTGCCTTCACCATGCTGTAGCTTTTCTCTGGTTAACATGCAAAACTCAAATCCAAACGTCAACTAGCTCTGATACCACTTGATCCGTAGGAACTTTTAATGACTATGGTTGAGTTTTGATTTTGCATGTGTTAATTAACCATTTGAGAAACTTAGTGAAAGAATGAGGAAAGAAGAGGAATTATGACAACCATATACACATATGCATATCTGAAATGAAATAATAGACAACAAACCATAACACGCAGATTGATAATGGAGTTCGACACAACTTTGCGTACGTCTCTGTGGGGGAGGCTTCTTTATTTTTGTTCAAAAGATCAAAAATACATCACAGCAGTGTCAATTGGCTACAAGACTGATCTGGTCATGTTCGTCCAGATCTCAAGAACTCTGCAAATAAAACAGCACGCAAAACGGACGTCCGGAGCTCCGAGAAATGGCCCTACAACGTCTACTCTTCAATAGCTTCCCTGCATAAAAAAATGGTTTTGGCTTGGCTTCCCTTTAGCATAACTCTACTCTAACTACCTCTCTATGGCCTCAAATAGGCCTAGTTTATATAGATCTGAAGTTGGTTGTTCATCTCCAACTTCCTCCCAAAATTTGGGCTCCAAAAATGCCCAATATCTCCCAAAAAATGGAGAAAAATCAACTAAAAATAGGCATATAATCACTGAAAAACCCAAACTATAGCATAAAACCCATTTTTGAATTAAAAATAGGCATTAGCCCCCTGATTCTGTGCGCGAGCCCCCTTTAGCAAAGTCATATGGGCCATGTGGCCAAGCGCTAGCCCAAAGGCTAAGCGCTGGCCCCTTCCCACGCGCTCTAACTCCCAGTCCCATGACATGTGGATAGAACCGTGGACTATACATAGGCCTCGACCGTTGGCTATAGCCCCGGTGTTATGGCGGAGGGTGTGCCCCCGTCCAAAACTCTTGCGCGGTTAAAACTTCTCCGCCCTCCTGGTTACATAGAGCGGTCACATGGTATGTTTGCGCCGAGGGTTGGGGCTAAGCCTCGACCCTTTCCCCTGCCGACTATAACTTTATTCAAACATAAATAATTTGATTATCATATAGTTGTTAAGACCCACCATTGGGGCGGCAGGTTAGCCCAGTCCTACCGGTCCTTTGCCTAGAATAGAGGTCGCGGGTTCGACCCCCATGCATGCCATATAATTTTACACAAATCGATAAACCAACCACAGGGTGCCACGTGGCAGCCCATGACTGGGCCACGTGGCACCTCAAAAACCAACCACAAACTGCCACGCGTCAGTCGCTGAATGGTCCACGCGCCTGCCACTTGTCAAAAGCCGTACTGCCCAATCAACCTGCCACGTCAGCTACTGACGTCATCCCGTACCACGTGTCACCCTTACGGTGGTGACACGTGTCACCCCTGGATTGGTCCAGCTGTCTTCCCATACCTGTGCTCTGTCATCTGCCACGTGTCATCACCCGAGGCTGCCACATGTTGTCCCCAGAAGCTGCCATGTGTCGTCTTCTGGAACTGCCACATCATCTGTACGGACTGTACAATCATCCCCTTTTTTTCCCTGTTTGGGTTTTCAGACAGAATGCGATATCTTTCTCATACGAAGCCCATTTGATGAAGTAAATATACCGCTGGAATCAGGAAGACGAGATGAACGCAATGGCATTGGTTTTGTTGGATTACGAGCACTTTAATTTTTGAGCATTTTTAAGCCCTGTCAGGCTTCTGGATCCGATTCTGGATCAATGAACCACATAATCTTTACTTGCTTTAGTGAATTGATATTGATTCTTTGTCCTGTAGAAGATTTCCTTACGATCATATAAGTATGGACTACCTAAGACCATTCCACATTCTCTTAACGACACTACATCACATGTTACTTTGTCCACATACTTAGATGAAATTGCAAATTTGATTGTGCACTGCTTTGTTATGTGCATTTGATGATGATTGCTTATCCATTTAAGTGTGTAAGGCTTAGGATATAGTTGTGTTTTTAATCCCAATTTCTTAACCAATTCTTCTGAAATTAGATTAGATTGAGATCCACTGTCGATTAATGTGTCTATCTTAGTGTGTCGCATAATTACCCTTATATGAAACAACTTGCTTCTACAATCAATGTCTTCACCAAATTTACCTGTCATACCAACCAATGAGATCTTTGACTCATCACCTGAATCCAATCCCAAGTCTGTGGGTTTTGATGTCGTTGCCACTGTTTGCGCTCCCTTCTTTTCTTTGAACCATTTTGGCCTCTTCTCGGGATGCAATTGCCAACATTTGTCCTCATCATGCCCCTCTTTCTTGCAATGCTTGCAAGAGGACTTTCCTTCCTTCCTTGTCACTGCATTTGCATTCTTGCCATGTCTTTTCCTCTTGTCCTCTTTCCTTGAAGACGATGATTCCCCTGACACACCTGCTTTCCCTGCTTCAATATACGTAGCTTGAACATAAACCTCAACAAGGTTAGTGGGTCCAAACATGAAAACAATGTTTCTAATATGCGCAGGTAAACCTCCTATATACTTCATAAGAGTTTCTTGTGTTTGCAAAGGGATATCTAACATTAATTTCATTTTTCTAAATCCATCGGTGTATTCTTGCACTGTTTGTCCTTTTCTTAGTTTTAAAGATTGTCATTCAATTAATGTTTTTTCTTTATAACCCAAAGGATAAAATTGTTTACTAAGTGCAGAAATGAAACTCTTCCATGATGGAAATACATTACCCACATGTACCCTTTTGCAGCTTGCTTTGCCACCAGATTAGAGTTGTACCTGTAAGCCTAAAAGATGCCAACTTAATTTGTGTGGCCTCATCCTTGATCTATTGCACACTGCAATATACCTCCATCTGCCTGATCCAATTGTCAACTTTTTCTGCATTTACTTAACCATCATATATGGGAAACTCAAATTTGACATCAAATTTTAACAATGGCATTTCATATTTATTCTTATGAACATTTTTCTTCTCATTAGATTTAGAACTTGAACTTGAAGAAGAAGGAGAAGAAGGAGGTGTTGATGGAGGTGAAGGAGGAATTTGAGGATGGTCCTTTTCCTCTTCACTTTTTCCCTTTGAAGAATCACCCAAAACTGGTCGCTTCCATTCCAAGTAATCTTCGTACAAAACTCTCACCATCTCCGACATAGCAAGCAATGTTTTCCGGAATTCTTTCTCATCTTGAGAAATCCCTTCTTCCGATGCCATCTTCTCACTGTGAGAAGCTCTCTTTCTCAATCCAATTAATGGATTCTCTACAACAAGCTCGTCTTCACCACGCTGTAGATTTTCCCTGGTTAACATGCAAAACTCAAATCCAAACGTCAACTAGCTCTGATACCACTTGATCCGTCGGATCTTTTAATGACTATGGTTGATTTTTAATTTTGCATGCATTAATTAACCATTTGAGAAACTTAGTGAAAGAATGATGAAAGAAGAGGAATTATGATAGCCATATACACATGTACAGATTTGAAATGAAATAATAGACAGCAAACCATAACATGAAGATTGATAACGGAGTTCGACACAACTTTGCCTACGTCTCCGGGCCTTTGTCTCTGTGGGGGAGGCTTCTTTATTTCTGTTCAAAAGCTCAAAAGTACATCACAACAATGCTAATTGGTTACAAGACTGATCTGGTCATGTTCTTCCAGATCTCTAGAACCCTAAAAAGAAAACGGCATGCAAAACGGACGTCTAGAGCTCCCAGAAATGGCCCGACAGCGTCTGCTCCTCAATATCTTCCCTGCATAAAAATGGCTTTGGCTTGGCTTTCCTTCATCATAACTCTGCTCTTTTCTTTCCTTGACTGTCCTCCATGACCTTAAACAAGCCTGGTTTATATAGATCTAAATTTGGTTGTTCATCTCCAACTTCTTCCCAAAATTTGGACTCAAAAAATGCCCAATATCTCCCAAAAATGGAGAAAATCAATTAGTTACAGGCTTATAATCATTTAAAATCCCAAAACTATAGTAGAAAACTCATTTTGTTAAAAAAATCAGGGTGCAGCCCCCAAAATGCGCGCTCTGGGTCATATGGGACAGCCATGTGGCCATGCGCTCTGTTGTTGTGCGTTGGCCCCTCTCTGCATTCAACTCCTAGTCCTGTGGCATGTGTATAGGACCCGGCGGTTAATACTTTTCCCGCGCCTAAAAAGGTGGACAAGCCCCGGTCGTATGTGACCACCCGGGAACCATGGGCCAGGCCCCTATTCGCAATAGCCCCTGTGGTCGTGGTTATATGGAGTGGTCGTAGGTTTGCGCCGAGGGCTGGGCCTAAGCCCCGACCCTTTCCCTCGCCAATTGAACCTTCGAACAAACATAAATAAATGTTTTGCGGTATGTATAACAAGAAACACCCATTGGCCGGGTGGTTAGCCGGTCCCGCCAGTCTGTTGCCTGGAGGAAGGTCGGGGGTTCGACTCCCGTTCACGCCATATAATTTTACACAACCGACGAACCAACCACATGGTGCCATGTGGCAGCCCGTGAATGGGCCACGTGGTACCTCAACACCCAACAGAAGTCTGCCATGCATCAAATGCCAATTCTACCACCAGTCAAATGCCGTACGCCACATCACCTGCCCAGTCACTACACTGTCAGTTGCTGACGTCATCCCATGCCATGTGTCACCCTTATAGTGGTGACACGTGTCACCCCTGGATTGGTCCAGTTGTCTGCCCGTACCTGTGCTCCGTCACCTACCACGTGTCATCTCCAGAAGCTGCCATGTGTTGTCTTCTAGAGCTGCCATGTCATCTGTACGGACTGTACAGTCCTACACTTTTTTTGCCTGTTTGGGTTTTTGGACAGAACGAGATATCTTTCGCATACGAAGCCCGTTTGACGAAATAAATATACTGCCGGAATCAGGAAGATGAGACAGACGCAATGGCACTGGTTTCATTGCATTTCAAGCACTTTCGTTTTTAAGCATTTTTAAGCCCTGTCAGGCTTCTGGATCCGATTTTGGATCATTTAGGGTTGATTCTGGTTAACCACGAATGAAGGAGATTTTTGAAAAGACAAATTCTTCATTTCCAAATATGAAATCATATTTAGATACCCATTTGAAAATTGTACATGTCGTCCCGATTGTGGGAGAAAACGTGTAGTTCTTGGGCCCCTTTTTCTCAACTTCAGGTCATACTACGCCCAAGATTGACCAGCCTCGAATGAAGGCTATTTGGAAGAAGTTGAATTATGGGTTTAAAACTATAAATCATTTTTTTCATACCCATTTGAGAGATATAGGTGGGTTCTCGAGCTCTGGCAACGTTGAGGCATTCTTTGGTCCATTTCGATCAAATTCATATCGTTCTAGGGTTGATTCTGGTTAACCCTGAATGAATGTGATTTTTGAAAAGAAAAATTCTTCATTTGCAAATTTGAAATCATATTTGGATACCCATTTAAAAGTGTTACGTGTGGTCTTGATTGTGAGCGAAGACGTGTAGTTCTTGGGCCCCTTTTTATCGACTTCGGGTCATTCTAGCCCCAAGTTTGACCAGCACCGAATGAAGGTTATTTAGAAAAAGTGGAATTATGGGTTTAAAAATATAAAATACATTTTTGACACCCTTTTGAGAGATCCAAGTGGGTTCCCAAGCACTCGTAACATTGAGGCATTCTTTGGCCCATTTCGATCAAATCCATATCGTTTCATCGATGATTCTGGTTAACCCTGAAAGAAGGTGATTTTTGAAAAAAAAAAATCTTCATTTGCAAATATGAAATCATATTTGGATACCCATTTGAGAGTTGTAGATGTGGTCTTGATTACGAGCGAAGACGTGTAGTTCTTGGGCCCCTTTTTCTCAACTTCGTGTCAGTTTAGGACCAAGTTTGACTAGCCTTCCATGAATGCTATTTAGAAGAAGTGGAATTATGGGTTTAAAAATCTAAAATAATTTTTTGATACCCATTTTAGAGGTGCAAGTGGGTTCCCGATCGCTCGTAACGTTGAGGCATTGTTTGGCCCATTTCGATCAAATTTGTATCATTTTAGGGTTGATTATGGTTAACTCTGAATGAAAGTGATTTTTTAAAAGCAATATATTTAATTTGAAAATATAAATCATATTTGGAAGCCCATTTGAGAGTTGTACACGTGGTCTTGATTGTGAGCGAAAACGTGTAGTTCTTGGGCCCCTTTTTCTCCACTTTGGGTCATTCTAGGCCCAAGTTTGACCAGCGTCGAATGAAGACTATTCGGAAGAAGTGGAATTATGGGTTTAAATATACAAAATAATTTTTTGATACTCATATGAGAGATGGATGCAAGAGGGTTCCCGAGCGCTTCTAACGTTGAGACATTCTTATGCCCATTTCGATTAAATTTGTATCATTTTAGGGTTGATTCTGGTTAGCTCCGAATGAAAGAAAAATTCTCCATTTGCAAATATGAAATCATATTTGGATACCCATTTGAGAGCTATACACGTGGTCCTAATTGTGAGCGAAAATGTGTAGTTCTTGGGCCCCTTTTTCTCAACTTCGGGTCATTATAGGCCCAAGTTTGACCAGCCTCGAATGAAGGATATTTGGAAGAAGTGAAATTATGGGTTTAAAATTATAAATAATTTTTTGATACCCATTTGAGAGATATAGGTGGGTTCCTGAGATCTCACAATGTCGAGGCATTCTTTGGCCCTTTTCGATCCAATTCGCATCGTTTTAGGGTTGATTCTGGTTAACCCCGAATGAAGGTGATTTTTGAAAAGGAAAATTCTTCATTTTCGAATATGAAATCATATTTGGATACCCAATTGCGAGTTCTCCACGTCGTCTTTATTGCAAGAGAATACGTGTAGCTCTTGGGCCCCTTTTTCTCAACTTCGGGTCATTTTAGGCCCAAGTTTGACCAGCCCCGAATGAAAGCTAATTGGAAGAAGTGGAATTATGGGTTTAAAAATAGAAAACAATTTTTTGATACCCATTTGAGAGACGCAAGTGGGTTCCCGAGGGCTCGTAACGTTGAGGCATTCTTTTTCCTATTTCAATTAAATTCTTAACGTTTTAGGATCGATTCTGGTTAACCCCATATGAAGGTGATTTTTTAAAAGAAAAATTCTCCATTTGAAAATATGAAATTATATTTGGATACCCATTTGTTAGTTGTACACACGGTCCTAATTGCGAGCAAAAAGTTGTAGTTCTGGGGGCCCTTTTTCTCAACTTCGGGTCATTCTAGGCCCAATATTGACCAGCCTCGAACGAAGGCTATTTGGAATAAGTTGAATTATGAGTTTAAAAATATAAAATAACTTTTTGATACCCATTTGAGAGATATAGGAGGGTTCCTGAGCTCTCGCAATGTTGAGGGATTCTTTGGCCCATTTCGATCAAATTCGTATCGTTTTAGGGTTGATTTTGGTACCCGAATGAAGGTGAGTTTTGAAAAGACAAATTATTCATTTCCAAAGACGAAATCATACTTTATAGTTAACCCCAAATGAAGGTGAGTTTAGGATCGATTCTAGTTAACCCCAAATGTAGGTGATTTTTGAGAAGCAAAATTCTCCATTTGCAAATATGAAATCATATTTGGATACCCATTTGAGAGTTGTACACATCGTCCCGATTGTGGGAGAAAACGTGTATGTATTTATTGGGCCCCTTTTTCTTAACTTCGGGACATTCTAGGTCCAATATTGACCAGCCTCGAACGAAGGCTATTTGGAAGAAGTGAAACTATGGGTTTAAAAATATAAATCAATTTTTTGATACCCATTTTGAAGATATATGTGGGTTCTTGAGCTCTCGCAACGTTGAGGCATTCTTTTGCCCATTTCGATCAAATTCGTATTGTTCTAGGGTTGATTCTGGTTAACCTCGAATGAAGGTGATTTTTGAAAAGAAAAATTCTTCATTTGCAAATATGAAATCATATTTGGATACCCTTTTGAGAGTCGTACAAATGGGCTTGATTGCGAGCAACCCATTTGAGAGTTGTACACGTCGTCTCGATTGTGGGAGAAAATGTGTAGTTCTTGGGCCCCTTTTTCTCAACTTCTGGTCATTCTAGGCCCAATATTGACCATCCTCAAACGAAGGCTATTTGGAAGAAGTGGAATTATGGGTTTAAAAATATAAATCAATTTTTTGATACCCATTTGGGAGATATATGTGGGTTCTCGATCTCTCGCAACGTTGAGGCATTCTTTTGCCCATTTCGATCAAATTTGTATTGTTCTAGGGTTGATTCTGGTTAACACCGAATAAAGTTGATTTTTGAAAAGAAAAATTCTTCATTTGCAAATATGAAATCATATTTGGATACCCTTTTGAGAGTTGTACACATGGTCTTGATTGCGAGCAAAGATGTGTAGTTGTTGAGCCCCTTTTTATCAACTTCGTGTCATTCTAGGACCAAGTTTGACCCGCCCCGAATGAAGGTTATTTGGAAGAAGTTGAATTATGGGTTTAAAAATAAAAAATATTTTTTTTATACCCATTTGAGAGATGCAAGTGGGTTCTCGAGCGCTCGTAACATTGAGACATTCTTTTGCCCATTTCGATCAAATTCGTATCATTTTAGGATCGATTCTGGTTAACCCCAAATGAAGGTGATTTTTGAAAAGAAAAATTCTCCATTTGCAAATATGAAATCATATTTGGATACCCGTTTGAGAGTTGTACACATCGTCCCGATTGTGGGAGAAAACGTGTAGTTCTTTGGCCCATTTTTCTTAACTTCGGGTCATTCTAGGCCCAATATTGACCAGCCTCGAACGAAGGCTATTTGGAAGAAGTGGAATTATGGGTTTAAAAATATAAATCAATTTTTTGATACCCATTTGGGAGATATATGTGGGTTCTCGAGATTTTGCAACGTTGAGACATTCTTTTTCCCATTTCGATCAAATTCGTATTGTTCTAGGGTTGATTCTGGTTAACCCCGAATGAAGGTGATTTTTGAAAATAAAAATTCTTCATTTTCAAATATGAAATCATATTTGGATACCCTTTTGAGAGTTGTACACATGGTCTTGATTGCGAGCAAAGATGTGTAGTACTTGAGCCCCTTTTTATCAACTTCGTGTCATTCTAGGCCCAAGTTTCACCCGCCCAGAATGAAGACTATTTGGAAGAAGTTGAATTATGGGTTTAAAAATACAAAATATTTTTTTGATACCCATTTGAGAGATGCAAGTGGGTTCCCGAGTGCTCGTAACGTTGAGACATTCTTTTGCCCATTTCGATCAAATTCGTATTGTTCTAGGGTTGATTATGGTTAACCCTGAATGAAGGTGATTTTTGAAAAGAAAAAATCTTCATTTGCAAATATGAAATCATATTTGGATACCCTTTTGAGAGTCGTACACATGGTCTTGATTGCGAGCAAAGATGTGTAGTACCTGAGCCCCTTTTTATCAACTTCGTGTCATTCTAGGCCCAAGTTTGACCCGCCCAGAATGAAGGCTATTTGGAAGAAGTTGAATTATGGGTTTAAAAATACAAAATATTTTTTTGATACCCATTTGAGAGATGCAAGTGGGTTCCCGAGCGCTTGTAACGTTGAGACATTCTTTTGCCCATTTCGATCAAATTCGTATCATTTTAGTATTGATTCTGGTTAACCCCTAATGAAGGTGATTTTTGAAAAGAAAAATTCTCCATTTGCAAATATGAAATGATATTTGGATACCCATTTGAGAGTTGTACACATCGTCCCGATTGTGGGAGAAAACATGTATTTCTTTGGCCCCTTTTTCTTAACTTCAGGTCATTCTAGGCCCAATATTGACCAGCCTTGAATGAAGGCTATTTGGAAGAAGTGGAATTATGGGTTTAAAAATATAAATCAATTTTTTGATACCCATTTGGGAGATATATGTGGGTTCTCGAGCTCTCGCAACGTTGAGGCATTCTTTTGCCCATTTCGATCAAATTCGTATTGTTCTAGGGTTGATTCTGGTTAACCCCAAATGAAGGTGATTTTTGAAAAGAAAAATTCTTCATTTGCAAATATGAAATCATATTTGGACACCCTTTTGAGAGTTGTACACATGGTCTTGATTGCGAGCAAAGATGTGTAGTTCTTGAGCCCCTTTTTATCAACTTCGTGTCATTCTAGGCCCAAGTTTAACCCACCCCGAATGAAGGCTATTTGGAAGAAGTTGAATTATGGGTTTAAAAATACAAAATATTTTTTTGATACCCATTTGAGAGATGCAAGTGGGTTCCCGCTTTGCCCATTTCGATCAAATTCGTTTCGTTTTAGGGTCGATTCTGGTTAACCCAGAATGAAGGCGATTTTTGAAAAGAAAAATTCTTCATTTGCAAATAGGAAATCATATTTGGATACCCATTTGCGAGTTGTCCACATCGTCTTTATTGCAAGATAATACGTGTAGCTCTTGGGGCCCTTTTTCTCAACTTCGGGTCATTTTAGGCCCAAGCTTGACAAGCCCCGAATGAAGGCTAATTGCAAGAAGTGGAATTATGGGTTTAAAAATACAAAACAATTTTTTGATACCCATTTGAGAGATGCAAGTGGGTTCCCGAGGGCTCGTAACGTTGAGGCATTCTTTTTCCCATTTCGATTAAATTCGTAACGTTTTAGGATTGATTCTGGTTAACCCCAAATGAAGGTGATTTTTGAAAAGAAAAATTCTCCATTTGAAAATATGAAATCATATTTGGATACCCATTTGTGAGTTGTACACGCGGTCCTAATTGCGAGCGAAAAGTTGTAGTTCTTGGGTACCTTTTTGTCA
>ML801647.1:201712-211792 GCA_009831015.1 Picea engelmannii
CATTTAAGTGTGTAAGGCTTATGATGAGTTTGTGTTTTTAATCCCAATTTCTTAACCAATTCTTCTGAGATTAGATTAGATTGAGATCCACTGTCGATTAATGTGTCTATATTAGTGTGTCGCATGATTACCCTTATATGAAATAACTTGCTTCTACAATCAATCTCTTCACCAAATTTACCTGTCATACCAACCAATGAAATCTTTGACTCATCACCTGAATCCGATCCCAAGTCTGTCGGCTTTGATGTCGTTGCCACTGTTTGCGCTCCCTTCTTTTCTTCGAACCACTTTGGTCTCTTCTCGGGATGCAACTGCCAACATTTGTCCTCATCATGTCCCTCTTTCTTGCAATGTTTGCAAGAGGGCTTTCCTTCCTTCTTTGTCACAGCATTTGCATTCTTGCCATTGCCATGCCTTTTCCTCTCGTCTTCTTTCTTTGAAAACGACGATTCCCCTGACACACCTGCTTTCCCTGCTTCAATATACTTAGCTTGAACAGAAACCTCATCAAGGTTAGTGGGTCCAAACATGAAAACAATGTTTCTAATATGCGCAGGCAAACCTCCTATATACTTCATAAGGGTTTCTTGTGTTTGCAAAGGAATGTCTAACATTAATGCCATTTTTCTAAATCCATCAGTGTATTCTTGCACTGATTGTCCTTTTCTTAGTCTTAAAGATTGCCCTTCAATTATTGCTTTTTCTTTATAACCCAAAGGATAAAACTGTTTCCTACGTGCAGAAATGAAATTCTTCCATGATGAAAATACATTACCCATATCTTGTGTTCCTTTTTGCAGCTTGCTTTGCCACCAGATAAGAGTTGTACCTGCAAGTCTCAAAGATGCCAACTTAATTTGTGTGGCCTCATCCCTGATCTGTTGCACACTGCAGTATACTTCCATCTGCCTGATCCAGTTATCAAGTTTTTCTGCATTTACTTCACCATCATATATGGGAAACTCAAATTTTACATCAAGTTTTAACAATGACATTTCATGTTTATTCTTATGAACATTTTTCTTCTCATTAGATTTAGAACTTGAACTTGAAGAAGAAGGAGAAGAAGGAGGTGTTGATGGAGGTGAAGGAGGAATGTGAGGATGGTCCTCTTCCTCTTCACTTTTTCCTTTTAAAGAATTACCCAAAACTGGTCGCTTCCATTCCAAATAATCTTCATACAAAACTGTCACCATCTCCGACATAGCATGGAATGTTTTCCGGAATTCTTTCTCTTCTTGATAAATCCCTTCTTCCGATGCCATCTTCTCACAGTGAGAAGCTCTTTTTCTCAATCCAATTAATGGATTCTCTGCAACAAGCTCACCTTCACCACGCTGTAGCTTTTCCCTGGTTAACATGCAACTCAAATCCAAACGTCAACTAGCTCTGATACCACTTGATCTGTAGGATCTTTTAAATGACTATGGTTGAGTTTTAATTTTGCATGCGTTAATTAACCATTTGAGAAATTTAGTGAAAGAATGAGGAAATAAGAAGAATTATAACATCCATATACACATATGCAGATTTGAAATGAAAATATAGACAACAAACCACAACACGCATATTGATAACGGAGTTTGGCACAACTCTTGCCTATGTCTCCGGGCCTTTTCTCTATGGGGGAGGCTTCTTTATTTCTGTTCAAATGTTCAAAAGTACATTGTTGCAATGCCAAATGGATACAAGGCTGATTTGGTCATGTTCGTCCAGATCTCTAGAATCCTTCAAAGAAAACGGCACGCAAACCGGACGTCCCAAGCTCCCAGAAATGGTCCGACAACATCTCCTCCTCAAAATCTTCTCTGCATCAAAATGACTTTGGCTCGGTTTTTCCTCAGCATAACTCTTTTCTGACTGCCCTCTCATGGCCTCAAACGGGCCTGGTTTATATAGCCTTGAAGTTGGTTGCTCAGCTCCAACTTCCTCCAAGAATTTGGCCTCCAAAAATGCCCAATATCCCCCAAAAATGGAGAGAATCAGCTAATAATAGGCATAATAATAATAAAAAAACCAAACTCTTATAACAAAACCCACTTTTAATAAAGTTTATTGGGCGCAGCCCCCAAGCCCTGGGCGCACATCCTCCGGCATGGTCGTATGGGGGCCATGTGGCCACGCGCTATGCGCTGGCCCCTCCCTCCATATGCTTCCTCTCCCGTTTTTGTTGCATACACATAGAACCCGTGGCCAATTGTTTTAACCTCCCGCGCTTTATACGATAAGGGTCCCAGGTCATATGGTAACCTCTCGAGATCCGGGGGCTAGTTCTAACTAGTCCCGCACCGTTGGTTCTATTGAACGGTCATGTGCCAATGCGAAGGGCTGGGGCTAAGCCCTGGCCCTTTCCCCCGTCGAACAACCATTGAAATGATTTTAAATACAAATATTTTCGTTTGACTAACAAGTTCTACCGGCCGCCCAGGTGGCTAGCCTGTTCTGCTAGTCCGTTCGCCCCCGGGAGGTCATGGGTTCGACCCCCGGCCATGCCAAACAATTTTAAACATATATATACCGACAACCAATCATGGGGTGCCACATGACACCCTTCCAACCAACCAAAACATGACACTTGTCATCTGTTGATACGTCCATGTGACTGCCACTTGTCGAAAACCGTATTGCCACGTCACCTTGCCGTACTGCCCAGTCAGCCTGCCATGTCAGCTGCTGACGTCACCCGTGCCACGTGTCACCCTTACAATGAGTGGTGACACGTGTCACCTCAGGATACGTCCAATTGTACACCCAAACGATCAAATCTGCATGCGACGTGTCACTTCCTCGAGCCGCCACATGTCATTGTATGGACCTGCCACATCCGTGTACGGACATGCCACGTCAGCGTCCGTACAGACTGTACGGACTGCACAGTCAGCAATTAGTTTTGCCTATTTGACTTATCAGACAGAACGCGATATCTTCTCCATACGGAGCCCGTTTGACAAAGTAAATATACCATCGGAATCAGGAAGATGAGACAGATGCAATGGCACATGTTTTGTCGCATTTCGGACACTTTCATTTCTGAGCATTTTTCAAGCCCTATCAGGCTTCTAGATCCGATTTCGGATCAATTATGGGTTTAAAAATACAAAATACTTTTTTGATACCCATTTGAGAGATGCAAAGTGGGTTCCCGAGCGCTCGTAATGTTGAGACATTCTTTTGCCCATTTCGATCAAATTCGTTTTGTTCTAGGATCGATTCTGGTTAACCCCAAATGAAGGTGATTTTTGAAAAGAAAAATTCTCCATTTGCAAATATGAAATCATATTTGGATACCCATTTGAGAGTTGTACACATCGTCCTGATTGTGGGAGAAAACATGTAGTTCTTTGGCCCCTTTTTCTTAACTTCGGGTCATTCTAGGCCCAATATTGACCAGCCTCGAACGAAGGCTATTTGGAAGAAATTGAATTAGGTGTTTAAAAATATAAAACAATTTTTTGATACCCATTTGAGAGATGTAGGTGGGTTCTCGAGCTCTCACAACGTTGAGACATTCTTTGGCCCATTTCGATCAAATTTGTATCATTTTAGGGTTGATTCTGGTTAACCTCGAATGAAGGTGATTTTTGAAAAGAAAAATTATTCATTTTCAAATAGGAAATCATATTTGGATACCCATTTAAGAGATGTACACGTGGTCCTAATTGGGAGCGAAAACGTGTAGTTCTTGGACCCCTTTTCTCAATTTCGGGTCATTCTAAGCCCAGGTTTGACCGGCCCCGAATCAAGGCTATTTAAAAAAAAGTGGAATTATGGGTTGAAAAATATAAGATAATTTTTGGATAGCCATTTTAGAGATGCAAGTGGGTTCCCGAGCACTCGTAACATTGAGTCATTCTTTGGCCCATTTCGATCAAATTCGTATCATTTTAGGGTTGATTCTGGTTAACCCCGAATGAAGGTGATTTTTGAAAAGAAAAATTATTCATTTTCAAATATGAAATCATATTTGGATACCCATTTGAGAGATGTACACATGGTCCTAATCGGGAGCGAAAACGTGTAGTTCTTGGACCCCTTTTTCTCAATTTCGGGTCATTCTAAGCCCAAGTTTGACCGGCCCCGAATCAAGGCTATTTAGAAAAAAGTGGAATTATGGGTTTTAAAATATAAGATAATTTTTGGATAGCCATTTTAGAGATGCAAGTGGGTTCCCGAGCGCTCATAACGTTGAGTCATTCTTTTGCCCATCTCGATCAAATTCAAATCGTTTTAAGGTTGATTCTGGTTAACCCCGAATGAAGGTGATTTTTGAAGAGCAAAATTTTTCATTTGTAAGTACGAAATCATATTTGTATACCAATTTTTTAGAGTTGTACACGTGGTCCTAATTGCGAGTGAAGACATCTAGTTCTTGGGCCCCTTTTTCTCAACTTTGGGTCATTTTAGTTCCAAGTTTGACCAGCTCCGAATGAAGACTATTTGGAAGAAGTGGAATTATGGGTTTAAAAACATAAAATAATTTTTGTTACCCATTTGAGAGATGCAAGTGGGTTCCCGAGCGCTCGTAACATTGAGGCATTCTTTTTCCCATTTCGATCAAATTTGTTGCGTTTTAGGGTCAATTCTGGTTATCCTAGAATGAAGGTGATTTTTGAAAAGAAAAATTTTCAATTTGCAAATAGGAAATCATATTTGGATACCCATTTGTGAGTTGTACACATGGTCCTAATTGCAACCGAAAAATTGTAGTTCTTGGGCCCCTTTTTCTAAACTTCGGGTCATTCTAGGCCCAAGTTTGACCAGACCCGAATGAAGACTATTTGTAAGAAGTGGAATTATCGGTTTAAATATACAAAATGTTTTTTTGATACCCATTTGAGAGATGCAAGTCGGTTCCCAAGTGCTTGTAACGATGAGGCATTCTTTTTCCCATTTCGATCAAATTCGTATCATTTTAGGGTTGATTATGGTTAGCCTCGAATGAAGGTGATTTTTAAAAGAAAAATTCTCTATTTGCAAATATGAAATCATATTTGGATACCCATTTGAGAGTTGTACATGTGGTCCTCATTGCGAGCGAAGACGTGATGTTCTTGGGCCCCTTTTTCTCAACTTCGCGTCATTCTCGGCCAACGTTTCACCCTCCCCGAATGAAGGCTATTTGGAAGAAGTTGAATTATGGGTTTAAAAACACAAAATAACTTTTTGATACCCATTTGAGAGATTCAAGTGGGTTCCCGAGAACTTGTAACGTTGAGGCATTCTTTTGTCCATTTCGAACATATTTGTATCGCTTTAGGGTCGATTTTGGTTAACCTCGAATGAAGGCGATTTTTGAAAAGAAAAATTCTCCATTTGAAAATATGAAATCATATTTGGATACCCATTTGAGAGTTGTAAACGTGTAGGTTCTTGGGCCCCTTTTTCTCAACTTCGGGTCATTATAGGCCAACGTTTGACCAGCCCTGAATGAAGGCAATTTAGAAAAAGTGGCATTATGGGTTTAAAAATATAAAATATTTTTTTGCTACGGATTTGAGAGATGCAAATGGGTTCTCTAGCGCTCGTAACGTTGAGGCATTCTTTGGACCATTTTGATCAAATTCGTATCGTTTTAGGGTTGATTCTGGTTAGCCACGAATGAAGGAGATTTTTGAAAAGACAAATTCTTCATTTCCAAATATGAAATCATATTTAGACTCCCATTTGAAAATTGTACACGTCGTCCCGATTGTGGGAGAAAATGTGTATTTCTTGGGCCCCTTTTTCTCAACTTGGGCATTCTTTGGCCCATTTTGATCAAATTCGTATCGTTTTAGGGTTGATTTTGGTACCCGAATGAAGGTGAGTTTTGGAAAGACAAATTATTCATTTCCAAAGATGAAATCATACTTTCATACCCATTTGACAGTTGTAAACATGGTCATGATTGCAGGAGAATATGTGTAGTTCTTGGGGCCCTTTTTCTCAACTTCAGGTCATTCTAGGCCCAAGTTGGAAGAAGTGGAGTTATGGGTTTAAAAATACAAAATAATTTTTTAATACCCATTTGAGAGATGCAAGTGGGTTCACGAGCGCTCGTAACATTGACGCATTCTTTTTCCCATTTTGATCAAATTCATATCGTTTTAGGGTCGATTCTGGTTAACCCCGAATGAAGGTGATTTTTGAAAAGTGAAATAAAAGACAACAAACCATAACACGCAGATTGATAACAGAGTTTGGCACAACTTTGCCTACGTCTCCGAGCCTTTTTCTCTGTGGGGGAGGCTTCTTTATTTCTGCTCAAAAGCTCAAAAGTACATCGCTGCAATGCCAAATGGCTACAAGAATGATCTGGTCATGTTCTTCCAGATCTCTAGAACCATGCAAAGAAAACAACACGCAAAACAGACGTCCAGAGCTCCCAGAAATGATCCGACAACGTCTCCTCCTCAAAAGCTTCTCTGCCTCAAAATGGCTTTGGCTTGGCTTCTCCTCAACTTAATTCTTCTCTGAATGCCCTCGGTGTTGTCCCCTAGCCTCAAACAGGCCTTGGTTATATAGCTGGGAAGTTGGTTACTCATCTCCAACTTCCTCCTCAAAATTAGGCTCTAAAAATGCCCAATAACTCCCAAAAATGGAGAAAATACATAAAAAATGGCTTAACAATAATTAAAAACCAAAATTTGGTTATAAAAAACCACTTTGTAACTATAAGATTGGGCATAAGCCCCTTGCACCCGTTGCGCACCCCCTTGGTGATCCGAAATCGGATTCAGAAGGCTGATAGGGCTTCAAAAAGGCTCAAAAATGAAAGTGCTTGGAATCCGACGAAACCAACACCATTGCGTCCGGCTTGTCTTCCTGATTCCGGTGGTATAATTTTTATCGCAAACGGAGTCCATATGAAGAAGATATCGCATTCTGTCTGAAAAGTCAAACAAGCAAAAAAAGATGCTGACTGGGCAGTCCGTACAGTGACACGTGTCATGTCCGTACAGTGACGTGGCACGTCCGTACGATGGCACGTGGCGAGGTCGTACAGGTGACACATGGCAGCAACAGAGCGTGACACGTGTCAGGCAGATTTGGTGTTTTGAACGTACGGTTGGACCAATCCCGATGTGACACGTGTCACCACTGGAAGGGTGACACGTGGCACGGGATGACGTCAGCAGCGTACGTGGCGGATGACGTCAGCATCGTATGGCAAGTGACATGGCAATGATGTGGGTGAATCAACGATGGACACGTGGCATCTTTTGGTTTGATGGCGTGAACGAATCAAATGCCGACACGTGGCACTGTTTAGGCGAATGGTAAGGTGCCACGTGGCCCGATCACGGGCTGCCACGTGGCACCCCGGTTTTTGTCAATGTTGGCTATGTCAAAATTATTTTGGGCCCGGGGGGATTCGAACCCCGGACCTCTCCTTTGGCCCCGCCTTAACAAACCTCCGCTAGCCACTGTACCATTACTTGTTGCTTGTTACATGGGCGATTTTGAAATGTTTTAAATTATATGTTGCGTTGTATGGCGGGAAAAAGGGGCGGGGCCTAAGCCCCAGCCCTCGGCTACCATATAACCCATAGCCCTCGACGCTTTCACCGTGACCTTACTCCATGACCGGGAGCGCGGGGTTACCACAGCCCTTTGTTGCGCGGTATGTATAGGGATTGGGCATTTTTAGAGCCTAAATTCGTGGAGGAAGTTGGGGAAGGAAAACTAACTCCCCCACTATTTAACCAAGGCTATTTTGAAGCCAAGGACACAGTTTTTGAGAGCAATTTCAGAGCAAAGATGTTGAAGCAAGCCAAGTCAAAGCCAGTTTGAGGCAGGAAGACCGTTGAGGAGGAGATGCTGTCGGACGATTTCTGAGAGCTCGGGACATCCAATTCAGGTGCCGTAAGTTGTGCATGGTTCCAGAGATCTGATCAAACAAGACCAGATCAGTCTAGAGACCATTCGGCATTGTAAAGATGTACTAATAAGCTTTCAAACAGAAATAAAAAGCCTTCCCCATAAGAGAAAAGGCCCGGAGACGTAGGCACTGTTGCCGAACTCCGTTATCAACCTCTGTGCATTATGGTTTGCTGTTTTCATTGCATTTCAGATTTGCAATTATGTTAATGGCTGTATAATTCACTTTCTTTTCTCGTGCTTTTCGTTAAAGTTTCCCAATGGTCAATTAATGCATGCAAATAAAACTCAACCATAAGTCATTTCGAAAAATCCTGACGGATCACTTGGCAGGGTCACATGACTTCATATGGCCAAGCGCTAGCCCAAAGGGCTAAGCGCTGGCCCCTGTCACGCTTTGACACTTGGTTCCGTTGGCACGCACCATACGATCTGCGGCCTAACAGTTGTAACTCCCCCGCATAACCGTTGGAATAAGCCCTCGGCTTTGTTGTATGGTAGTTATACAGTGGCGCGGGACCAGGGGCTGGCCCCTACCCGAACTTCCACCACAATAAACCACTGTGCCTGGTTCCGTTGAACGGTCCTATGCCAATGCCAAGGGATGGGGCTAAGCCCCGACCCTTTTCCCCGCCGAACATCCATGGCAATGAATTCATATAGATTTTGCGCCATAATCATAACAAGGAACACATGGCAGGAGGGTGGTTAGCCCAGCCCTGCCAGTCCGCAGCCGGGAGGGGAGGTCGCTGGTTCGACTCCCGTGCAACCCATACCAATTTTTCATATAACCAACGAACCAATCATGGGGTGCCACGTGGCAGCCCTTGACTGGGCCACGTGGCACCTCTACAACCAACCAAAAACATGACACTTGTCAACCGCCGATTGGCCCACGTGCCAGAGCCGTACTGCCACATCAACTTGCCACGTCAATTGTCATACTGTCCAGTCACCTTGCCATGTCACTCGCCGTACTGCCCAGTCACCTTGCCCCATCAGCTGATGACGTCACCCGTGCCACATGTCACCCTTACAGTGGTGACATGTGTCACCTAGGGATAGGTCCAACTGTATGTCCAAATGTCCAAATCTGCCTGCCACATGTCACTACCCGAGGCTGCCACGTCAGCGTCTGTACGGACTGCACAGTCAGCAATTTTTTTTGCCTGTTTGACTTTTCGGACAGAATGTGATATCTTCTCCATACAGAGCCCGTTTGACAAAGTAAATATACCACCGGAATCAGGAAGACGAGACAGACGCAATGACATAGGTTTCATCGCATTCCGAGCACTTTCATTTTTGAGCATTTTTCAAGCCCTGTAAGGCTTCTGGATCAGATTTCGGATCACACCTCCCCACAATAAGACCTTTTGGTCCCCAAAAGGTTACTGACCAGTCAACAAGCTCAGGATAGACCACCCGACTTGTTCTCTATCTCTGAACTCTGTCCTATGTACCTGTCTCATCAAGATCAACTGTAACACAATCATGACGACTGACAGTATATAGTTAGCCATTTGAACCCTGTTACATCTTACTGAAGCTACTATCATCCATGTAGAAAACATTGCTAATGACAGCATCAAAAAGACGCAAACGAACTGATACACTTTAGATATCTGCACGACATGAGCTTATCTTGAAGCAACTTATGATTGATTTTTCATTCAACAACCATATTTTGTCCTTGCTTAAGATCAATTACTTCATTTGAAACAATTATTGGTTTGTTGCATGCTTGCACTGCATTTGTTAATTGTTCCCTTGTTTGAAGTGTTTTATTTGCTTTAACATGATGAGCATGAACCACATAATCATGACCTGCTTTAGTGAATTGATATTGATTCTTTGTCCTGTAGAAGATTGCCTTACGATCAAATAAGTATCGACTACCTAATATCATTCCACATTCTCTTAACAACACAACATCACAAGTTCTTCGTCCACATACTTAGATGAAATTTCAAATTTGATTGTGCACTGTTTAGTTATGTGCATTTGATGATGATTGCTTATCCATTTAAGTGTGTAAGGCTTATGATGCGTTTGTGTTTTTAACCCCAATTGTTTAACCAATTCTTCTGAGATTAGATTAGATTGAGATCCACTGTTGATTAATGTGTCTATCTTAGTGTGTCACATGATTACCCTTATATGAAACAAGTTGCTTCTACAATCAATCTCTTCACCATTCTTACCTGTCATACCAAC
>ML801647.1:250530-271778 GCA_009831015.1 Picea engelmannii
GGCAACCTCCAATCGAGCAGCGCTTTGTTACAATAATATCCAAGCTAGGGTTCTCATACCCTCGACTCCTATTTATACTAAAAAGAAGCATCTAGAGGAAGATCCTTCTAGAAGCGGAAGATTCTATTAGGTCTTCTTACATCTGCCTTATTCTCTTTTATTGAAAGGTCTTATTAATATTGACCTTTATTACATCCGAATACATTTATCTACCCATGTGCGGGTTAGGACCTTAACATTCTGGTTAACCTCGAATGAAGGTGATTTTTGAAAAGAAAAGTGATTCATTTTCAAATATGAAATCATATATGGATACCCATTTGAGAGATCTACACGTGGTCTTAATTGGGAGTGAAAATGTGTAGTTCTTGGACCTGTTTTTCTCAATTTTGGTTCATTCTAAGCCCAAGTTTGATCGGCCCCGAATCAAGGCTATTTAGAAAAAAGTGGAATTATGGGTTTAAAAATATAAGATAATTTTTTGATAGCCATTTTAGAGATGCAAGTGGGTTCCCGAGCGCTCGTAATGTTGAGTCATTCTTTTGCCCATTTCGATCAAATTCAAATCGTTTTAAGGTTGATTATGGTTAACCCCGAATGAAGGTGATTTTTGAAGAGCAAAATTTTTCATTTGTAAATATGAAATCATATTTGTTTACCAATTTTGAGAGTTGTACACGTGGTCCTAATTGCGAGTGAAGACGTCTAGTTCTTGGGCCCCTTTTTCTCAACTTCGAGTCATTTTAGTTCCAAGTTTGACCAGCTCCGAATGAAGACTATTTGGAAGAAGTGGAATTATGGGTTTAAAAATATAAACTAATTTTTGATACCCATTTGAGAGATGCAAGTGGGTTCTCGAGCGCTCGTAACTTTGAGGCATTCTTTTTCCCATTTCGATCAAATTTGTTGCGTTTTAGGGTCGATTCTGGTTAACCTAGAATGAAGGCAATTTTTGAAAAGAACATTTTTCAATTTGCAAATAGGAAATCATATTTGGATACCCATTTGTGAGTTGTACACATGGTCCTAATTGCGACCCAAAAGTTGTAGTTCTTGGGCCCCTTTTTCTAAACTTCGGGTAATTCTAGGCCCAAGTTTGACCAGCCCCGAATGAAGACTATTTGTAAGAAGTGGAATTATCGGTTTAAATATACAAAATAATTTTTTCATACACAATTGAGAGATGCAAGTGGGTTCCCGAGTGCCTGTAATGATGAGGCATTCTTTTTTCCATTTCGATCAAATTCGTATCGTTTTAAGGTTGATTATGGTTAGCCCCGAATGAAGGTGATTTTTGAAAAACAAAATTCTCCATTTGCAAATATGAAATCATATTTGGATACCCATTTGAGAGTTGTACATGTGGTCCTCATTGCGAGCAAAGACATGATGTTCTTGGGCCCCTTTTTTTCAACTTCGCGTCATTCTCGGCCAACGTTTGACCCGCACCGAATGAAGGTTATTTGGAAGTTGAATTATGGGTTTAAAAATACAAAATAACTTTTTGATACCCATTTGAGAGATGCAAGTGGGTTCTCGAGCACTTGTAACGTTGAGGCATTCTTTTGTCCATTTCGAACAAATTTGTATCGCTTTAGGGTCGATTTTGGTTAACCTCGAATGAAGGTGATTTTTGAAAAGCAAAATTCTCCATTTGCAAATATGAAATCATATTTGGATACCCATTTGAGAGTTGTAAACCTGGTCCTAATTACGAGCGAAAACGTGTAGGTTCTTGGGCCCCTTTTTCTCAACTTCGGGTCATTATAGGCCAACGTTTGACCAACCCGAATGAAGGCAATTTAGAAAAAGTGGAATTATAGRTTTAAAAATATAAAATAATTTTTTGATACCCATTTGAGAAATGCAAATGGGTTCTCCAGCACTCGTAACGTTGAGGCATTCTTTGGACCATTTCGATGAAATTCGTATCGTTTTAGGGTTGATTCTGGTTAACCACGAATGAAGGAGATTTTTGAAACGACAAATTCTTCATTTCCAAATATGAAATCATATTTAGATACCCATTTGAAAATTGTACACGTCGTACTGATTGTGGGAGAAAATGTGTAGTTCTTGGGCCCTTTTTCTCAACCTCAGGTCATACTATGTCCAAGATTGACCAGCCTTGAACGAAGGCTATTTGGAAGAAGTTGAATTATGGGTTTAAAAATATAAATCAATTTTTTGATACCCATTTGAGAGATATAGGTGGGTTCTCGAGCTCTCGCAACGTTGAGGCATTCTTTGGTCCATTTCGATCAAATTCATCTCGTTTTAGGGTTGATTTCGGTTAACCCCGAATGAATGTGATTTTTGAAAAGCAAAATTCTTCATTTGCAAATTTGAAATCATATTTGGATACCCATTTGAAAGTGTTACATGTGGTCTTGATTGCAAGCGAAGACGTGTAGTTCTTGGGCCCCTTTTTATCAGCTTCGGGTCATTCTAGCCCCAAGTTTGACCAGCCCTGAATGAAGGCTATGTAGAAAAAGTGGAATTATGGGTTTAAAATTATAAAATACATTTTTGATACCCTTTTGAGAGATGCAAGTGGGTTCCCAAGCACTCGTAACATTGAGGCATTCTTTGGCCCATTTCGATCAAATCCGTATCGTTTCAGGGTTGATTCTGGTTAACCCCGAATGAAGGTGATTTTTGAAAAGAAAAATTCTTCATTTGAAAATATGAAATCATATTTGGATACCCATTTGAGAGTTGTAGATGTGGTCTTGATTGCGAGCGAAGACATGTAGTTCTTGGGCCCCTTTTCTCAACCTCGTGTCAGTTTAGAACCAAGTTTGACTAGCCTTCCATGAATGTTATTTAGAAGAAGTGGAATTATGGGTTTAAAAATCTAAAATAATTTTTTGATACCCATTTTAGAGGTGCAAGTGGGTTCCCGACCGCTCGTAGCGCTGAGGCATTGTTTGGCCCATTTCGATCAAATTTGTATCATTTTAGGGTTGATTCTGGTTAACCCCGAATGAAAGTGATTTTTTAAAAGCAATATATTTCATTTGAAAATATAAATCATATTTGGAAACCCATTTGAGAGTTGTACACATGGTCTTGATTGTGAGCGAAAACGTGTAGTTCTTGGGCCCTTTTTTTCTCAACTTCGGGTCATTCTAGGCCCAAGTTTGACCAACATCGAATGAAGACTATTTGGAAGAAGTGGAATTATGGATTTAAATATACAAATAATTTTTTGATACTCATTTGAGAGATGCAAGAGGGTTCTCGAGCGCTTGTAACGTTGAGACAGTCTTTTGCCCATTTCAATTAAATTTGTATCGTTTTAGGGTTGATTCTGGTTAGCTCCGAATGAAGATGATTTTTGGAAAGCAAAATTCTCCATTTGCAAATATGAAATCATATTTGGATACCCATTTGAGAGTTGTACACATGGTCCTAATTGCGAGCGAAAATGTGCAGTTCTTGGACCCCTTTTTCTCAACTTCGGGTCATTATAGGCCCAAGTTTGACCAACCTCGAATGAAGGATATTTGAAAGAAGTGAAATTATTTGGCCCTTTTCAATCCAATTTGGCATTATTTGGCCCTTTTCAATCCAATTTGCATCATTTTAGGGTTGATTTTGGTTAACCCCGAATGAAGGTGATTTTTGAAAAGAAAAATTCTTCATTTTCAAATATGAAATCATATTTGGATACCCATTTGTGAGTTGTCCATGTCGTCTTTATTGCAAGAGAATATGTGTAGCTCTTGGGCCCCTTTTTCTCAACTTCGGGTCAGTTTAGGCCCAAGTTTGACCAGCCCCGAATGAAGGCTAATTGGAAGAAGTGAAATTATGGGTTTAAAAATACAGAACAATTTTCTGATACCCATTTGAGAGATGCAAGTGGGTTCCCGAGGGATCGTAACGTTGAGGCATTCTTTTTCGCATTTCGATTAAATTTGTAACGTTTTAGGATCGATTCTGGTTAACCCCAAATGAAGGTGATTTTTAAAAAGAAAAATTCTCCATTTGAAAATATGAAATCATATTTGGATACCCATTTGTGAGTTGTACACGCGGTCCTAATTGTGAGCGAAAAGTTGTAGTTCTTGGGTACCTTTTTGTCAACTTCGGGTGATTCTAGGCCCAAGTTTGACCAGCCTCGAATGAAGGCTATTTGGAAGAAGATGAATTATGGGTTTAAAAATATAAAATAATTTTTTCATACCCATTTGAGAGATATAGGAGGGTTCCCGAGCTCTGGCAACGTTGAGCCATTCTTTGTCCCATTTCGATCAAACTCGTATCGTTTTAGGGTTGATTTTGGTACCCAAATGAAGGTGATTTTAGGGTTGAACGAAGGCTATTTGGAAGAAGTTGAATTATAAGTTTAAAAATATAAAATAATTTTTTGATACCCATTTGAGAGATATAGGAGGGTTCGTATCGTTTTGGGGTTGATTTTGGTACCCGAATGAAGGTGAGTTTTGAAAAGACAAATTATTCATTTCCAAAGATGAAATCATAGTTTCATACCCATTTGACAGTTGTAAACATGGTCATGATTGCGGGAGAATATGTGTAGTTCTTGGGGCCCTTTTTCTCAACTTCAGGTCATTCTAGGCCCAAGTTTGACCAACCTTGAACGAAGGCTATTTAAAAGAAGTGGAGTTATGGGTTTAAAAATACAAAATAATTTTTTAATACCCATTTGAGAGATGCAAGTGGGTTCACGAGCGCTCGTAACATTGACGCATTCTTTTTCCCATTTCGATCAAATTCCTATCGTTTTAGGGTCGATTCTGGTTAACCCCAAATGAAGGTGATTTTTGAAAAGCAAAATTCTTCATCTGCAAATATGAAATCATATTTGAATACCCATTTTGGTGTTGTACACATGATCCTAATTACGAGGAAAAATGTGTTGGTTCTTGGGCCCCTTTTTCTCAACTTCGGGTCATTCTAGGCCCACGTTTGACCAGCCTCGAATGAAGGCTATTTAGAAAAGGTGGAATTATGGATTTAAAAATATAAAATAATATTTTGATACTCATTTGAGAGATGAAAATGGGTTCTCGAGCACTAATAACGTTGCGGCATTCTTTGGCCCATTTCGATCAAATACGTATCGTTTAAGGGTTGATTCTGGTTAACCCTGAATGAAGGTGATTTTTCAGAGGACAAATTCTTCATTTCCAAATATGAAATCATATTTGGATACCCATTTGAGAGTTGTACACACTGCCTTGATTGCGAGTGGAAATGTGTATTTCTTGGGCCTCTTTTTCTAAACTTAGGGTCATTCTAGGCTCAAGTTTGACCAGCCCCGAATGAAGACTAATTAGAAAAGGTAGAATTATAGGCTTATAATTATAAATTAATTTTTTGATACCCATTTGAGAGATGCAAGTGAGTTCACGAGCGCTCGTAACGTAGAGGCGTTCTTTGGCCCATTTCGATCAAATTCGTATCGTTTTAGGGTTGATTTTGGTTAACCCCGAATGAAGGTGATTTTTGAAAAGACAAATTATTCATTTGCAAAAATTAAATCATATTTGCATATCGATTTGAGAGTTGTACACGTGGTCCCTATTGCGGGAGAAGATGTGTAGTTATTGGGCCCCTTTTTATCAACTTCGGGTCATTCTAGGCCCAAGTTTGACCACCTTGAATGAAGGCTATTTGGAAGAAGTGAAATTATGGGTTTAAAATTATAAATAATTTTTTGATACCCATTTGAGAGATATAGATGGGTTCCTTAGATCTTGCAATGTTGAGGCATTCTTTGGCCCTTTTCGATCCAATTCACATCGTTTTAAGGTTGATTCTGGTTAACCCCGAATGAAGGTGATTTTTGAAAAGCAAAATTCTTCATTTTCAAATATGAAATCATATTTGGATACCCATTTGAGAGTTGTACACGTCGTCTTTATTTGAAGAGAATATGTGTAGTTCTTGGGCCCCTTTTTCTAAACTTCGGGTCATTTTAGGCCCAAGTTTGACCAGCCCCGAATGAAGGCTAATTGGAAGGGTTAATTATGGTGAACCCTTAATGAAGGTGATTTTTGAAAAACAAAATTCTTCATTTGTAAATATGAAATCATACGTGGAAGAAGTGGAATTATGGGTTTAAAAATATAAAATAATTTTTGATACCCATTTGAAAGATATAGGTGGGTTCCCGAGCTCTCGCAACGTTGACGCATTCTTTGGCCCATTTCGATCAAATCCGTATTGTTTTAGGGTTGATTCTGATTAACCCTGAATGAAGGTGATTTTTGAAAAGGAAAATTCTTCATTTGCAAATATGAAATCATATTTGAATACCCATTTGAGAGTTGTACACGTGATCCTAATTACGAGGAAAAAAGTGTAGGTTCTTGGGCCCCTTTTTCTCAACTTCGGGTCATTCTATGCCCACGTTTGACCAGCCCCGAATGAAGGCTATTTAGAAAAAGTGGAATTATGTATTTAAAAATATAAAATACTATTTTGATACTCATTTGAGAGATGGAAATGGGTTCTCGAGCACTAATAACGTTGAGGGATTCTTTGGCCCATTTCAATCAAATACGTATCCTTTTAGGGTTGATTCTGATTAACCTTGAATGAAGGTGATTTTTGAAAAGACAAATTCTTCATTTCCAAATATGAAATCATATCTGGATACCCATTTGAGATTTTTACACTTCGTCACGATTGTGAGAGAAAACGTGTATTTCTTGGGCCCCTTTTTCTCAACTTTGGGTCATTCTAGGCCTAAGAATGACCAGCCTCAAACAAAGGCTATTTGGAAAAAGTGGAATTATGGGTTTAAAAATATAAATCAATTTTTTGATACCCATTTGAGAGATATATGTGGGTTCTTGAGCTCACGCAACGTTGAGGCATTATTTTTCCCATTTCGATCAAATTCGTATTGTTCTAGGGTTGATTCTGGTTAACCCCGAATGAAGGTGATTTTTGAAAAGAAAATTTTTTCATTTGCAAATATGAAATCATATTTGGATACCCTTTTGAGAGTTGTACACATGGTCTTGATTGCGAGCAAAGATGTGCAGTTCTTGAGCCCCTTTTTATCAACTTCATGTCATTCTAGGCCCACGTTTGACCCGCCCCGAATGAAGGCTATTTGGAAGAAGTTGAATTACGGGTTTAAAAATACAAAATAATTTTTTGATACCGATTTGAGAGATGTAAGTGGGTTCCCGAGTGCTTGTAACATTGAGACACTCTTTTGGCCATTTCGATCAAATTTGTATAGTTTTAGGATCGATTATGGTTAACCCCAAATGAAGGTGATTTTTGAAAAGCAAAATTCTCCATTTGCAAATATGAAATCCTATTTGGATACCCATTTGAGAGTTGTACACATCGTCTCGATTGTGGGAGAAAACGTGTAGTTCTTGGGCCCCTTTTTCTTAACTTCAGGTCATTCTAGGCCTAATATTGATTAGCCTCGAATGAAGGCTATTTGAAAGAAGTGGAATTATGGGTTTAAAAATATCAAACAATTTTTTGATACCCATTTGGGAGATATAGGTGGGTTTTCGAGCTCTCGCAACGTTGAGGCATTCTTTGGCCCATTTCGATCAAATTCGTATCATTTTAGGGTTGATTCTGGTTAACCCCGAATGAAGGTGATTTTTGAAAATAAAAATTATTCATTTTCAAATATGAAATCATATTTGGATACCCATTTGAGAGTTGTACACGTGGTCCTAATTGGGAGCGAAAACGTGTAGTTCTTGGTCCCCTTTTTCTCAATTTTGGGTCATTCTAAGCCCAATTTTGACCGGCCCCGAATGAGGACTATTTAGAAAAAAGTGGAATTATGGGTTTAAAAATATAAGATAGTTTTTTTATACCCATTTTAGAGATGCAAGTGGGTTCCCGAGCGCTCGTAACGTTGCGTCATTCTTTTGCCAATTTCGATTAAATTCAAATCGTTTTAATGTTGATTCTAGCTAACCCCGAATGAAGGTGATTTTTGAAAAGCAAAATTTTTCATTTGTAAATATGAAATCATATTTGTATACCAATTTTGAGAGTTGTACACGTGGTCCTAATTGCGAGCGAACACGTGTAGTTCTTGGGCCCATTTTTCTACACTTCGGGTCATTTTAGTTCCAAGTTTGACCAGCTCCGAATGAAGGTTATTTGGAAGAAGTGGAATTATGGGTTTAAAAATATAAACTAATTTTTGATACCCATTTGAGAGATGCAAGTGGTTTCTCGAGCGCTCGTAACATTGAGGCATTCTTTTTCCCATTTCGATCAAATTCGTATCATTTTAGGGTTGATTCCAGTTAACCCAGAATGAAGGTGATTTTTGAAAAGAAAAATTTTCAATTTGCAAACAAGAAATCATATTTGGATACCCATTTGTGAGTTGTACACATGGTCCTAATTGCGAGTGAAAAGTTGTAGTTCTTGGGCCCCTTTTTCTAAACTTTGGGTCATTCTAGGCCCAAGTTTGACCCGCCTCGAATGAAAGATATAGGTGGGTTCCCGAGCGATTGTAACGTTGAGGCATTCTTTTTCCCATTTTGATCAAATTCCTATCGTTTTAGGGTTGATTATGGTTAACCCCGAATGAAGAAGATTTTTGAAAAGCAAAATTATCCATTTGCAAATATGAAATCATATTTGGATACCCATTTGAGAGTTGTACATGTGGTCCTCATTGCGAGCAAAGACGTGATGTTCTTAGGCCACTTTTTCTCACTTCGGGTCATTCTCGGCCAACGTTTGATCCGCCCCGAATGAAGGCTATTTGGAAGAAGTTGAATTATGGGTTTAAAAATACAAAATAATTTTTTGATACCCAAGCACTTGTAACGTTGAGGCATTCTTTTTTCCATTTCGAACAAATTCGTATCGCTTTAGGGTGGATTCTGGTTAACCTTGAATGAAGGTGATTTTTGAAAAACAAAATTCTCCATTTGCAAATATGAAATCATATTTGGATACCCATTTGAGAGTTGTAAACCTGGTCCTAATTACGAGTGAAAACATGTAGGTTATTGGGCCCCTTTTTCTCAACTTCGGGTCATTATAGGCCAACGTTTGACCAGCCCCGAATGAAGGCAATTTAGAAAAAGTGAAATTACGAGTTTAAAAATATAAAATAATTTTTTGATAACCATTTGAGAGATGCAAATGGGTTCTCCAACGCTTGTAACGTTGAGGCAATCTTTGGACCATTTTGATCAAATTCGTATCATTTTAGGGTTGATTCTGGTTAACCACGAATGAAGGAGATTTTTGAAAATACAAATCCATCATTTCAAAATATGAAATCATAGTTAGATACCCATTTGAAAATTGTACACGTCGTCCCGATTGTGGGAGAAAACATGTAGTTCTTGGGCTGCTTTTTCTCAACTTCGGGTCATACTAGGCCCAAGATTGACCAGCCTCGAACGAAGGCTATTTGGAAGAAGTGGAATTATGGGTTTAAAAATATAAATCAATTTTTTGATATCCATTTGAGAGATATAGGTGGGTTCTTGAGATCTCACAACGTTGAGACATTCTTTGGCCCTTTTCGATCCAATTCGCATCGTCTTCAGGTTGATTCTTCATTTTCAAATATGAAATCATTTTTGGATACCCATTTGAGATTTGTCCATGTCGTCTTTATTGCAAGAGAATACGTGTAGTTCTTGGGGCCCTTTTTCTCAACTTCGGGTCATTTTAGGCCCAAGTTTGACCAGCCCTGAATGAAGGCTAATTGAAAGAAGTGGAATTATGGGTTTAAAAATACAAAACAATTTTTTGATACCCATTTGAGAGATGCAAGTGGCTTCCCGAGGGCTCGTAACGTTGAGGCATTCTTTTTCCCATTTCGATTAAATTCGTAACGTTTTAGGGTCGATTCTGGTTAACCCCAAATGGAGGTGATTTTTGAAAAGAAAAATTCTCCATTTGAAAATATGAAATCATATTTGGATACCCATTTGTGAGTTGTACACGTGGCCCTAAATGCAAGCGAAAAGTTGTAGTTCTTGGGTACCTTTTTGTCAACTTCGGGTGATTCTAGGCCGGAGTTTGACGAGCCTTTAAAGAAGGCTATTTGGAAGAAGTTGAATTATTGGTTTAAAAATATAAAATAATTTTTTGATACCCATTTGAGAGATATAGGAGGGTTCCTGAGCTCTCGCAACGTTGAGGCATTCTTTGGCCCATTTCCATCAAATTCGTATGGTTTTAGGGTTGATTTTGGTACCCAAATGAAGGTGATTTTTGAAAAGACAAATTATTCATTTCCAAAGATGAAATCATATTTTCATACCCATTTGACAGTTGTAAACATGGTCATGATTGCGGGAGAATATGTGTAGTTCTTGGGCCCCTTTTTCTCAACTTGAAGTCATTCTAGGCCCAAGTTTGACCAACCTCGAACAAAGGCTATTTGGAAGAAGTGGAATTATGGGTTTAAAAATAAAAAATAATTTTTTAATCCCCATTTGAGAGATGCAAGTGGGTTCACGAGCGCTCGTAACATTGACGCATTCTTTTTCCCATTTCAATCAAATTCGTATCGTTTTAGGGTTGATTCTGGTTAATCCCGACTGAAGGTGATTTTCTAAAAGAAAACTTCTTCATTTGCAAATATGAAATCATATTTGAATACCCATTTGAGAGTTGTACACATGATCCTAATTACGAGGAAAAACGTGTAGGTTCTTAGGCCCCTTGTTCTCAACTTCGGGTCATTCTAGGCCCACGTTTGACCAGCCCCGAATGAAGGCTAGTTAGAAAAAGTGGAATTATGGGTTTAAAAATATAAAATAATATTTGATACTCATTTGAGAGATGCAAATGGGTTCTCGAGCACTCATAATGTTTAGGCATTCTTTGGTTGTTTTTGATCATATACATACTGTTTTAGGGTTGATTCTCATTAACCCCGAATGAAGGTGATTTTTGAAACGACAAATTCTTCATTTCCAAATATAAAATCATATTTGGATACCCATTTGAGAGTTGTACACGTCATCCCAATTGTGGGAGAAAACGTGTAGTTCTTGGGCCCCTTTTTCTCAACTTTGGGTCATTATAGGCCCAAGAATGACCAGCCTCGAACGAAGACTATTTGGAAGAAGTGGAATTATGGGTGTAAAAATATAAATCAATTTTTTGATACCCATTTGAGAGATATATGTGGGTTCTCGAGCTCTTGCAATGTTGAGGCATTCCTTTGCCCATTTCGATCAAATTCATATTGTTCTAGGGTTGATTCTGGTTAACCTTTAATGAAGGTGATTTTTGAAAAGAAAAATTCTTCATTTGCAAATATGAAATCATATTTGGATACCTTTTTGTGAGTTATACACATCGTCCCGATTGTGGGAGAAAACATGTAGTTCTTGGGCCCCTTTTTCAACTTCGGGTCATTATAGGCCAATGTTTGACCAACCCCGAATGAAGGCAATTTAGAAAAAGTGGAATTATGGGTTTAAAAATATAAAATAATTTTTTGATACCCATTTGAGAGATGCAAATGGGTTCTCCTGTGCTCATAACGTTGAGGCATTCTTTGGACCATTTCGATAAAATTCGTATCGTTTTAGGGTTGATTATGGTTAACCACGAATGAAGGAGATTTTTGAAAACACAAATTCTTCATTTCCAAATATGAAATCATATTTAGATACCCATTTGAAAATTGTACACATCGTCCCGATTGTGGGAGAAAACGTGTAGTTCTTGGGCCTTTTTTTCTCAACTTTAGGTCATACTAGGCCCAAGATTGACCAGCCTCGAACGAAGGCTATTTGGAAGAAGTGGAATTATGGGTTTAAAAATATAAATCAATTTTTTGATACCGATTTGAGAGATATAGGTGGGTTCTCGATCTCTCGCAACGTTGAGGTATTCTTTGGTCCATTTCAATCAAATTCATATCATTTTAGGGTTGATTCTGGTTAACCCTGAATGAATGTGATTTTTGAAGAGAAAAATTCTTCATTTGCAAATATGAAATCATATTTGGATACCCATTTGAGAGTGTTACATGTGGTCTTGAATTCGAGGGAAAACATGTAGTTCTTGGGCCCCTTTTTCTCGACTTCGGGTCATTCTAGCCCCAAGTTTGACCAGCCTCGAATGAAGGCTATTTAGAAAAACTAGAATTATGGGTTTAAAAATATAAAATACATTTTTCATACCCTTTTGAGAAATGCAAGTGGGTTCCCGAGCGCTTATAACATTGAGGCATTCTTTGGCCCATTTTGATCAAATTTGTATCGTTTTAGGGTTGATTCTGGTTAACCCTGAATGAAGGTCATTTTTTAAAAACAAAATTCTTCATTTGTAAATATGAAATGATACATGGAAGAAGTGAAGTTATGGGTTTAAAAATATAAAATATTTTTTTGATACCCATTTGAAAGATATAGGTGGGTTCCCGAGCTCTCACAACGTTCACACATTCTTTGGCCCATTTCGATCAAATTCGTATAGTTTTAGGGTTGATTCTGGTTAACCCTGAAAGAAGGTGATTTTTGAAAAAAAAAATCTGCATTTGCAAATATCAAATCATATTTGGATACCCATTTGAGAGTTGTAGATGTGGTCTTGATTGCGAGTGAAGACATGTAGTTCTTGGGCCCCTTTTTCTCAACTTCGTGTCTGTTTAGGACCAAGTTTGACTAGCCTCGCATGAATGTTATTTAGAAGAAGTAGAATTATGGGTTTAAAAATCTAAAATAATTTTTTGATACCCATTTTAGAAATGCAAGTCGGTTCCCGATCGCTCATAACGTTGAGGCATTGTTTGGCCCATTTCGATCAAATATGTATCATTTTAGGGTTGATTCTGGTTAACCTCGAATGAAAGTGATTTTTGAAAAGCAATATATTTCATTTGCAAATATAAATCGTCTTTGGAAACCCATTTGAGAGTTATACACGTGGTCTTGATTGTAAGTGAAAACTTGTAGTTCTTGGGCGCCTTTTTCTCAACTTCGAGTCATTCTAGGCCCAAGTTTGACCAGCGCCGAATGAAGACTATTTGCAAGAAGTGGATTTATGGGTTTAAATGTACAAAATAATTTTTTGATACTCATTTGAGAGATCCAAGTGGGTTCCCGAGCGCTTGTAACGTTGAGACATTCTTTTGCCCATTTCGATCAAATTTGTATCGTTTTAGGGTTGATTATGGTTAGCCCCGAATGAAGATGATTTTTGAAAAGAAAAATTCTCCATTTGCAAATATGAAATCATATTTGGATACCCATTTGAGAGTTGTACACGTGGTCCTAATTGCAAGCGAAAACGTGTAGTTCTTGGGCCCCTTTTTCTCAACTTCGGGTCATTCTAGGCCCAAGTTTGACCTACCCCGAATGAAGGTTATTTAGAAAAAGTAGAATTATGGGTTTAAAAATATAAAATAATTTGTTGATACTCATTTGAGAGATGCAAGTGGGTTCACGAGCGCTTGTAACGTAGAGGCATTTTTTGGCCCATTTCGATCAAATTCGTATCGTTTTAGGGTTGATTCTGGTTAACCCCAAATGAAGGTGATTTTTGAAAAGACAAATTATTCATTTGCAAAAATTAAATCATATTTGCATACCCATTTGAGAGTTGTACACATGGTCCCGATTGCGGGAGAAGATGTGTAGTTCTTGGGCCCCTTTTTCTCAACTTGGGGTCATTCTAGGCCCAAGTTTGACCAGCCTCGAATGAAGGCTATTTGGAAGAAGTGAAATTATGGGTTTAAAATTATAAATAATTTTTTGATACCCATTTGAGAGATATAGGTGGGTTCCTGAGATCTCGAAACGTTGAGGCATTCTTTGGCCCTTTTCGATCTAATTCACATCGTTTTAGGGTTGATTCTGGTTAAGCCCAAATGAAGGTGATTTTTGAAAAGCAAAATTCTTCATTTTCAAATATGAAATCATATTTGGATACCCATTTGAGAGTTGTCCATGTTGTCTTTATTGCAAGAGAATACATGTATTTATTGGGCCCCTTTTTCTCAACTTTGGGTCATTTTAGGCCCAAGATTGACCAGCTCCGAATGAAGGCTAATTGGAAGAAGTGGAATTATGGGTTTAAAAATAGAAAACAATTTTTTGATACCCATTTGAGAGATGCAAGTGGGTCCCGAGGGCTCGTAACGTTGAGGCACTCTTTTTCCCATTTTGATTAAATTCGTAACGTTTTAGGGTCAATTCTGGTTAACCCCAAGTGAAGGTGATTTTTGAAAAGGAAAATTCTCCATTTGAAAATATGAAATCATATTTGGATACCCATTTGTGAGTTGTACACGCGGTCCTAATTGCGAGCGAAAAGTTGTAGTTCTTGGGTACCTTTTTGTCAAATTCGGGTGATTCTAGGCCCAAGTTTGACCAGCCTCGAACGAAGGCTATTTGGAAGAAGTTGAATTATGGGTTTAAAAATATTAAATAATTTTTTGACACCCATTTGAGAGATAGAGGAGGGTTCCTGAGCTCTCGCAACGTTGAGGCATTCTTTGGCCCATTTCGATCAAATTCGTATCGTTTTAGTGTTGATTTTGGTCCCCGAATGAAGGTGATTTTTGAAAAGACAAATTATTCATTTCCAAAGATGAAATCATATTTTCATACTCATTTGACAGTTGTAAACATGGTCATGATTGTGGGAGAATATGTGTAGTTCTTGGGCCCCCTTTTCTCAACTTTAGGTCATTTTAGGCTCAAGTTTGACCAACCTCGAACGAAGGCTATTTGGAAGAAGTGCAGTTATGGGTTTAAAAATACAAAATAATTTTTTAATACCCATTTGAGAGATACAAGTGGCTTCACGAGCGCTCGTAACATTGACGCATTCTTTTTCCCACTTCGATAAAATTCGTATCGTTTTAGTGTCGATTCTGGTTAACCTCGAATGAAGGTGATTTTTGAAAAGCAAAATTCTTCATTTGCAAATATGAAATCATATTTGAATACCCATTTGAGAGTTGTACACGTGATCCTAATTACAAGGAAAAACGTGTAGGTTCTTGGGGCCCTTTTTCTCAACTTTGGGTCATTCTAGGCCCACGTTTGACCAACCCTGAATGAAGGCTATATAGAAAAAGTGGAATTATGGGTGTAAAAATATAAAATAATATTTTGATACTCATTTGAGAGATGCAAATGGGTTCTCGAGCACTCATAACATTGAGACATTCTTTAACCCATTTCGATCAAATACGTATCGTTTTAGGGTTGATTTTGGTTAACCCCGAATGAAGGTGATTTTTGAAAAGCAAAATTCTCCATTTGCAAATATGAAATCATATTTGGATCCCCATTTGAGAGTTGTACACATCGTCTCGATTGTGGGAAAAACACATAGTTCTTGGGCCCCTTTTTCTTAACTTCGGGTCATTCTAGGCCCAATATTGACCAACGTCGAACGAAGGCTATTTGGAAGAAGTGGAATTATGGGTTTAAAAATATCAAACAATTTTTTGATACCCATTTGAAAGATATAGGTGGGTTCTCGAGCTCTCGCAACGTTGAGGCATTCTTTGGGCCATTTTGATCAAATTCTTATCATTTTAGGGTTGATTTTGGTTAACCCCGAATGAAGGTGATTTTTGAAAAGAAAAATTATTCATTTTCAAATATGAAATCATGTTTGGATACAGATTTGAGAGTTGTACACGTGGTCCTAATTGGGAGCGAAAATGTGTAGTTCTTGGGCCCCTTTTTCTCAATTTCAGGTCATTCTAAGCCCAAGTTTGACCGATCCCGAATGAAGTTTAAAAGTGGAATTATGGGTTTAAAAATATAAAATAATTTTTTTATACCCATTTTAGAGATGCAAGTGGTTTCCCGAGTGCTCGTAACGTTCAACATTCTTTTGCCCATTTCGATCAAATTCAAATCGTGTTAAGGTTGATTCTGGTTAACCCTGAATGAAGGTGATTTTTGAAGAGCAAATTTTTTCATTTGTAAATATGAAATCATATTTGTATACCAATATTGAGAGTTGTACACTTGGTCCTAATTGCAAGTGAAGACGTGTATTTCTTTGGCCCCTTTTTCTCAACTTCTGGTCATTTTAGTTCCAAGTTTGACCAGCTCCGAATGAAGGCTATTTGGAAGAAGTTGAATTATGGGTTTAAAAGTACAAAATAATTTTTTGATACCCTTTTGAGAGATGCAAGTGGGTTCCCGAGCACTTGTAATGTTGAGGCATTCTTTTGTCCATTTCAAACAAATTTGTATCGCTTTAGGGTCGATTCTGGTTAACCTGGAATGAAGGTGATTTTTGAAAAGAAAACTTCTCCATTTGCGAATATGAAATCATATTTGGATACCTATTTGAGAGTTGTAAACCTGGTCCTAATTACGAGCGAAAACATGTAGGTTCTTGGGCCCCTTTTTCTCAACTTTGGGTCATTATAGGCCAACGTTTGACGAGCCTCGAATGAAGGCAATTTAGAAAAAGTGGAATTATGGGTTTAAAAATATAAAATAATTTTTTGATACCCATTTGAGATGCAAATGGGTTCTCCTGCGCTTATAACGTTGATGCATTCTTTGGACCATTTCGATCAAATTCACATCATTTTAGGGTTGATTCTGGTTAACCATGAATGAAGGAGATTTTTGAAAAGACAAATTCTTCATTTCCAAATATGAAATGATATTTAGATACCCATTTGAAAATTGTACACGTCGTCCCGATTGTGGGATAAAAACGTGTAGTTCTTGGGCCCCTTTTTCTCAACTTCAGGTCATACTAGGCCCAAGATTGACCAGCCTCGAATGAAGGCTATTTAGAAGAAGTGGAATTATGGGTTTTAAAAATATAAATCAATTTTTTGATACCCATTTGAGAGATATAGGTGGGTTCTCAAGCTCTCGCAACGTTGAGGCATTCTTTGGTCCATTTCGATCAAATTCATATCATTTTAGGGTTAATTATGGTTAACCCCAAATGTTTGTGATTTTTGAAAAGAAAAATTCCTCATTTGCAAATATGAAATCATATTTGGATACCCATTTGAGAGTGTTACATGTGGTCTTGAATTCGAGGGAAAACATGTAGTTCTTGGGCCCCTTTTTCTCGACTTCGGGTCATTCTAGCCCCAAGTTTGACCATCCCCGAATGAAGGCTATTTAGAAAAACTAGAATTATGGGTTTAAAAATATAAAATACATTTTTCATACCCTTTTGAAAGATGCAAGTGGGTTCCCGAGCGCTTGTAACATTGAGGCATTCTTTGGCCCATTTTGATAAAATTCATATCGTTTTAGGGTTGATTCTGGTTAACCCTGAAAGAAGGTAATTTTTGAAAAATAAAATTCTTCATTTGTAAATATGAAATGATACGCGGAGGAAGTGGAATTATGGGTTTAAAAACATAAAATAATTTTTTGATACCCATTTGAAATATATAAGTGGGTTCCCGAGCTCTCGCAACGTTGACGCATTCTTTGGCCCATTTCGATCAAATCCGTATTGTTTTAGGGTTGAATCTGGTTAACCCCGAAAAAGGTGATTTTTGAAAAAAAAATTCTGCATTTGCAAATATGAAATCATATTTGGATACCCATTTGAGAGTTGTGGATGTGGTCTTGATTGCGAGCGAAGATGTGTAACTTCCTGGGACCCTTTTTCTCAACTTCGTGTCAGTTTAGGACCAAGTTTGACTAGCTTCGCATGAATGCTATTTGGAAGAAGTGGAATTATGGGTTTAAAAATCTAAAATAATTTTTTGATACCCATTTTAGAGATGCAAGTGCGTTCCCGAGCGCTCGAAATGTTGAGGCATTGTTTGGCCCATTTCGATCAAATTTGTATCATTTTAGGGTTGATTTTGGTTAACCCCGAATGAAAGTGATTTTTGAAAAGCAATATATTTCATTTGAAAATATAAATCATCTTTGGAAACCTATTTAAGAGTTGTACATGTGGTCTTCATTGTGAGTGAAAATGTGTAGTTCTTGGGCCCCTTTTTCTCAACTTCGGGTCATTCTAGGCCCAAACTTGACCAGCGCCAAATGAAGACTAGTTGGAAGAAGTAGAATTATGGGTTTAAATATACAAAATAATTTTTTGATACTCATTTGAGAGATGCAGGTGGGTTCCCAAGCGCTTGTAACGTTGAGACCAACCTCGAACGAAGGCTATTTGGAAGAAGTGGAGTTATGTGTTTTAAAGTACAAAATAATTTTTTAATACCCATTTGAGAGACGCAAGTGGGTTCAGGAGCGCTCCTAACATTGACGCATTCTTTTTCCCATTTCGATCAAATTCGTATCATTTCAGGGTCGATTCTGGTTAACCCTGAATGAAGGTGATTTATGAAAAGCAAAATTCTTCATTTGCAAATATGAAATCATATTTGAATACCCATTTGAGAGTTGTACACGTGATCCTAATTACGAGGAAAAACGTGTAGGTTCTTGGACCCCTTTTTCTCAACTTCGGGTCATTCTAGGCCCAAGTTTGACCTGCCTCGAATGAAGGCTATTTGGAAGAAGTTGAATTATGGGTTTAAAAATACAAAATAATTTTTTGATACCCATTTGAGAGATGCAAGTGGGTTCCCGAGCGCTCGTAACGTTGCGACATTCTTTTGCCCATTTGGATCAAATTCGTATCGTTTTAGGATCGATTCTGGTTAACCCCAAATGAAGGTGATTTTTGAAAAGCTAAATTCTCCATTTGCAAATATGAAATCGTATTTTGATACCCATTTGAGAGTTGTACACCTCGTCCCGATTGTGGGAGAAAATGTGTAGTTCTTGGGCCCCGTTTTCTTAACTTTCGGTCATTCTAGGCCCAATATTGACCACCCTCGAACGAAGGCTATTTGGAAGAAGTGGAATTATAGGTTTAAAAATATAAAACAATTTTTTGATACCCATTTGAGAGATATAGGTGGGTTCTCGAGCTCTCGCAACGTTGAGGCATTATTTGGCCCATTTCGATCAAATTCATATCATTTTAGGGTTAATTCTGGTTAACCCCGAATGAAGGTGATTTTTGAAAAGAAAAATTATTCATTTTTAAATATGAAATCATATTTGGATACCGATTTGAGAGTTGTACACGTGGTTCTAATTGGGAGCGAAAACGTGGAGTTCTTGGACCCCTTTTTCTCAATTTCGGGTCATTCTAAGCCCAAGTTTGACCGCCCCCCAATCAAGGCTATTTAGAAAAAAAGTGGAATTATGGGCTTAAAAATATAAGATAATTTTTTGATACCCATTTTAGAGATGCAAATGGGTTGATCCGGCAGGATCTTTTCAATGATTATGGTTGAGTTTTAAACTTGCATGAATAATTTAACCATTTGAGAATTTAACGAAAGAATGAGAAAAGAAGAGGATTATATCAGTCAAATACACATATGCAGATCTGAATAGAATAATAAACAACAAACCATAAGAACCCAGGTTGATAACGGAGTTCGGCACAATGTTTGCCTACGTCTCCGGGCCTTTTTCCTGTGGGGGAGGCTTCTTTATTTCTGCTCAAGTGCTCAAAATTACATCTCAGCAATGCCCAAAGGCTACAAGACTGATCTGGTCTTGTTGTCCCAGATCTCAAGAACCTTGCAAAAGAAACGACATGCAAAAGAAACGACATGCAAAACTGATGCTCCAAGCTCCCAGAAACGATCCGACAACGTTTCCACCTCAAAGGCTTCCCTGCATCAAACTGAATTTGGCTTGGCTTCCCTTCAGCATAACTCTGCTCTGAATGACTGTCCATTAGCCTCAAACAGGCCTGGTTTATATAGCAAGGGAGTTGGTTTCACATCCCCAACTTCCTCCAAGAATCTGGCCTCCAAAAATGCCCAATATCCCCCAAAAATGGAGAAAATCCATTAAAAATACGCATGTTTAATTACAAAAAACCAAATTCTATAGTATTAAACCCACTTTTGCAAAGAATTTGGAAAATCGGGTGCAGCCCCCAATAAGCGCACCCCTGGTCATATTGGCGCGCGGCCATGTGGCCAAGCGCGCCACCTACGCGCTAGCCCCGGTCCGTGTCAGCTCCTGGTCCCGTGGCGGTTGTATAGGCCCGTGGGCTTAACGGTGTAACCTCCCGTGAATGTAGCGCTGACCCCCAGTCCCGTTGGCGCCTCCATAGAACCTGCAACCATTTGTGTTAACAAACCCCGCGCTTTGTGGTAGCTATGACCCCGGGTCATATGGCATGGAATGAACCATGGGTCCGTTTGTTTTAACTGCCCGCGCCAATGCATATGTTGAACGGTCATGTGGTATGGTCATTTGCGCCGAGGGTCGGGGCTAAGCCCCGACCCTTTTTCCCGCCGGCTGAACTCATATTCAAATTCAAAATAATTTAATGTCGTTTGATTAACAACCAACACCCGTCGCCTGGGTGGCTAGCCTAATGCGCCGGTCCGTTGCTTGCTCGGAGGTCACGCGTTCAATTTCCCGCCGAGCCAAACCAAATTTTGTATTACAAACCAACGAACCAATAATGGGGTGCCACGTGGCAGCCCTTGACTGGGCCACGTGGCACCCTTACCAACCAATCGAAACGTGCCACGCGTCGGCCTGTCATTGGCCCACGTGTGTACCACATCAGCCCGCCGTACCGCCACCTGTCATGCTACGTCAGCCCGTCCGTACGCCCTGTCAGCCTGCCACGTCATCAAGCTGACGTCATCCTGCCATGTGTCACTCTGTGAGTGGTGACACGTGTCACCTCATAACTGGTTCGATCGTACGCCAAATATGCCAAATCCGTATGACACGTGTCGCATCCTGGTGATGCCACATGTCCTCCGTACGGTCTGCCACGTGTCGCCTTCTGAAGCTGCCACGTCAGCTATACGACCCTACCACGTCAGCTGTACGGACGTGCCACGTGGACTGTACGGACTGTACAGTCATCCCCTTTTTTGCCTGTTTGACTTTTCGGACAGAACGCGATATCTTCTCCATACGGACTCCGTTTGACGAAGTAAATATACCACCGAAATCAGGAAGACGAGACGGACGCAATGACACGGGTTTCGTCGCATTCCGAGCACTTTCATTTTTGAGCATTCAAGCCCTATCAGGCTTCTGGATCTGTTTTCGGATCACACCTCCCCACAAAAAGACCTTTTGGTCCCCAAAAGGTTACTGACCAGTTAACAAGCTCGGGATAGGCCACCTAGCTTGTCCTCTGTCTCTGAACTCTGTCCTGTGCACCTGTCTCATCAAGATCAGCTGTAATGCAATTATGACAACTGAAAGTACATTGTTAGTCATTGCAATCCTGCTACATTTCACTGAAGCCACTATCATCCATGTACTGAA
>ML801647.1:272000-298800 GCA_009831015.1 Picea engelmannii
GCACTATGTAATCATGACCTTCTTTAGTGAACTGATACTGATTCTTAGTTCTGTAGAAGATTGCTTTACGATCATACAAGTACGGACTACCTAAGACGATGCCACATTCTTTTAACGACACTACATCACAAGTGACTTCATCCTCATACTTATCTGAAATGGCAAATTTAACAATTTTTTGACACCCTTTTGAGAGATATAGGTGGGTTCTCGAACTCTCGCAGTGTTGTGGCATTCTTTGGCCCATTTCGATCAAATTCGTATCATTTTAGGGTTGATTCTGGTTAACCCCGAATGAAGTTGATTTTCGAAAAGAAAATTATTCATTTTCAAATATGAAATCATATTTGGATACCCATTTGAGAGTTGTACACATGGTCCTAATTGGAAGTGAAAACATGTAGTTCTTGGGCCTCTTTTTCTCAATTTCGGGTCATTCTAAGCCTAAGTTTGACTGGCCCCAAATGAAGGCTATTTAGAAAAAAATGGAATTATGGGTTTAAAAATATAAAATAATTTTTTGATACCCATTTTAGAGATGCAAGTGGGTACCCAAGCGCTCATAACATTGAGTCATTCTTTTTCCCATTTCGATCAAAATCAAATCGTTTTAAGGTTGATTCTGGTTAACCCCGAATGAAAGTGATTTTTGAAGAGAAAAAATTTTCATTTGTAAATATGAAATCATATTTGTATAAAAATTTTGAAAGTTGTCCACGTAGTCCTAACTGTGAGCGAAGACGTGTAGTTCTTGGGCCCCTGTTTCTCAACTTCGGGTCATTTTAGTTCCAAGTTTGACCAGCTCCGAATGAAGACTATTTGGAAGAACTGGAATTATGGGTTTAAAAATATAAACTAATTTTTGATACCCATTTGAGAGATGCAAGTGGGTTCCTGAGCGCTTGTAACGTTGAGGCATTATTTTTCCCATTTCGATCAAATTTGTATCGTTTTAGGGTTGATTATGGTTAGCCCCGAATGAAGGTGATTTTTGAAAAGGAAAATTCTCCATTTGCAAATATGAAATAATATTTGGATACCCATTTGAGAGTTGTACATGTGGTCCTCATTGTGAGCGAAGACGTGATTTTCTTGGGCCCCTTTTTCTCAACTTCAGGTCAATCTCGGCCAACGTTTGACCCGCCCCGAATGAAGGCTATTTGGAAGAAGTTGAATTATGGGTTTAAAAATACAAAATAATTTTTTGATACCCATTTGAGAGATGCAAGTGGGTTCCTGAGCACTTGTAACGTTGAGGCTTTCTTTTGTCCATTTCGAACAAATTCGTATCGCTTTAGGGTCGATTCTAGTTAACGTCGAATCAAGGTGATTTTTGAAAAGCAAAATTCTCCATTTGCGAATATGAAATCATATTTGGATACCCATTTGAGAGTTGTAAACTTGGTCCTAATTACGAGCAAAACGTGCAGGTTCTTGGGCCCCTTTTTCTCAACTTTGGGTCATTATAGGCCAACGTTTGGCCAGCACCGAATGAAGACAATTTAGAAAAAGTGGAATTATGGGTTTAAAAATATAAAATATTTTTTTGATACCCATTTGAGAGATGCAAATGGGTTCTCCTGCGCTCGTAACGTTGAGGCATTCTTTGGACCATTTTGATCAAATTCTCATCGTTTTAGGGTTGATTCTGGTTAACCACAAATGAAGGAAATTTTTGAAAAGACAAATTCTTCATTTCCAAATATGAAATCATATTTAGATACCCGTTTGAAAATTGTACACGTCGTCTCGATTGTGGGAGAGAACGTGTAGTTCTTGGGCCCCTTTTTCTCAACTTAAGGTCATACTAGGCCCAAGATTGACCAGCCTTGAATGAAGGCTATTTGGAAGAAGTGGAATTATGGGTTTAAAAATATAAATCAATTTTTTGATATCCATTTGAGAGATATAGGTGGGTTCTCGAGCTCTCGCAAAATTGAGGCATTCTTTGGTCCAATTCGATCAAATTCATATCGTTTTAGGGTTGATTTTGGTTAACCCCAAATGAATGTGATTTTTAAAAAGCAAAATTCTTCATTTGCAAATATGAAATCATATTTGGATACCCATTTGAGAGTGTTACATGTGGTCATGATTGCGAGCGAAGACGTGTAGTTCTTGGGCCCGTTTTTCTCAACTTCGGGTCATTCTAGCCCCAAATTTAACCAGCCCCGAAGGAAGGCTATTTAGAAAAAGTGGAATTATGGGTTTAAAAATATAATATACATTTTTGATACCCTTTTGAGAGATGCATGTGGGTTCCCAAGTGCTCGTAACATTGAGGCATTCTTTGGCCCATTTTCATCAAATTCGTATCACTTTAGGGTTGATTCTGGTTTACCTTGAATGAAGGTGATTTTTGAAAAACAAAATTCTTCATTTGTAAATATGAAATGATACGTGGAAGAAGTGGAATTATGGGCTTAAAAATATAAAATAATTTTTTGATCCCCATTTGAAAGATATAGGTGGGTTCCCGAGCTCTCGCAACGTTGACGCATTATTTGGCCCATTTCTATCAAATACGTATCGTTTTAGGGTTGATTTTGGATAACCCCCAAAGAAGGTGATTTTTGAAAAGAAAAATTCTTCATTTGCAATTATGAAATCATATTTGGATACCCATTTGAGAGTTGTAGATGTGGTCTTGATTGCGAGTGAAGACGTGTAGTTCTTCGACCCCTTTTTCTCAACTTCGTGTCAGTTTAGGACCAAGTTTGACTAGCCTCGCATGAATGTTATTTAGAAGAAGTGGAATTATGGGTTTAAAATTCTAAAATAATTTTTTGATACCCATTTTAGAGGTGCAAGTGGGTTCCCGAGCGCTCGTAACGTTGAGGCAATGTTTGGCCCATTTCGATCAAATTTGAATCATTTTAGGGTTGATTTTGGTTAACCCCGAATGAAAGTGATTTTTGAAAAGCAATATATTTCATTTGAAAATATAAATCGTCTTTGGAAACCCATTTGAGAGTTGTACACATGGTCTTGATTGTGAGTGAAAACATGTAGTTCTTGGGCCCCTTTTTTCTCAACTTCAGGTCATTCTAGGCCCAAGTTTGACCAGCGTTGAATGAAGACTATTTGGAAGAAGTGGAATTATGGGTTTAAATATACAAAATAATTTCTTGGTACTCATTTGAGAGATGTAAGAGGGTTCCCGAGCGCTTGTAACGTTGAGACATTCTTTTGCCCATTTCGATCAAATCTGTATCGTTTTAGGGTTGATTCTGGTTAGCCCCAAATGAAGATGATTTTTGAAAAGCAAAATTCTCCATTTGCAAAAATGAAATCATATTTGGATACCCATTTGAGAATTTGTACATGTGGTCCTAATTGCGAACGAAAACGTGTAGTTCTTGGGCCCCTTTCTCAACTTCGGGTCATTCTAGGCCCAAGTTTGACCAGCCTCGAATGAAGGATATTTGAGAGTTGTCCACGTCGTCTTTATTGCAAGAGAATACGTGTAGTTCTTGGTCCCCTTTTTCTCAACTTCGGGTCATTTTAGGCCCAAGTTTGACCAGCCCCGAATGAAGGCTAATTGGAAGAAGTGGAATTATGGGTTTAAAAATACAAAACATTTTTTTGATACCCATTTGAGAAATGCAAGTGGGTTCCCGAGGGCTCGTAATGTTGAGGCATTCTTTTTCCCATTTCGATTAAATTCGTAACATTTTAGGGTCGACTCTGGTTAACCCCAAATGAAGGTGATTTTTGAAAAGCAAAATTCTCCATTTGAAAATATGAAATCATATTTGGATACCCATTTGTGAGTTGTACACGTGATCCTAATTGCGAGTGAAAAGTTGTAGTTCTTGGGTACCTTTTTGTCAACTTCGRGTGATTCTAGGCCCAAGTTTGACCAGCCTCGAATGAAKGCTATTTGGAAGAAGATGAATTATGGGTTTAAAAATATAAAATAATTTTTTGATACCGATTTGAGAGATATAGGAGGGTTCCCGAGCTCTAGCAACGTTGAGCCATTCTTTGTCCCATTTAGATCAAATTCGTATCGTTTTAGGGTTGATTTTGGTACCCAAATGAAGGTGATTTTTGAAAAGACAAATTATTCATTTCCAATGATGAAATCATATTTTCATACCCACTTGACAGTTGTAAACATGGTCATGATTGCGGGAGAATATGTGTAGTTCTTGGGCCCCTTTTTCTCAACTTCAAGTCATTCTAGGCCCAAGTTTGACCAACCTCGAACGAAGGCTATTTGGAAGAAGCGGAGTTATGGGTTTAAAAATACAAAATAATTTTTTAATACCCATTTGAGAGATGCAAGTGGGTTCACGAGCACTCGTAACATTGACGCATTCTTTTTCCCATTTCGATCAAATTCGTATCGTTTTAGGGTCGATTCTGGTTAACCCCGAATGAAGGTGATTTTTGAAAAGAAAAATTCTTCATTTGCAAATATGAAATCATATTTGAATACCCATTTGAGAGTTGTACACATGATCCTAATTACGAGGAAAAACGTGTATGTTCTTGGGGCCCTTTTTCTCAACTTCGGGTCATTCTAGGCCCACGTTTGACCAGCCCCGAATGAAGGCTATTTAGAAAAAGTGGAATTATGGGTTTAAAAATATAAAATAATATTTATATGCAAATGGGTTCTCGAGCACTCATAACGTTAAGGCATTCTTTGGCGAGTGAAGAAGTGATGTTCTTGGGCCCCTTTTTCTCAACTTTGGGTCAATCTTGGACAACGTTTGACCCGCCTCGAATGAAGGCTATTTGGAAGAAGTTGAATTATGGGTTTACAAATACAAAATAATTTTTTGATACCCATTTGAGAGATGCAAGTGGGTTCCCGAGCACTTGTCATGTTGAGGCAATCCTTTGTCCATTTCAAACAAATTCATATCGCTTTAGGGTTGATTCTGGTTAACCTTGAATCAAGGTGATTTTTGAAAAGAAAAATTCTCCATTTGCGAATATGAAATCATATTTGGATACCCATTTGAGAGTTGTAAACCTGGTCCTGATTACGAGCAAAACGTGTACGTTCTTAGGCTCCTTTTTCTCAACTTTGGGTCAATATAGGCCAACGTTTGGCTAGCCCCGAATGAAGACAATTTAGAAAAAGTGGAATTATGGGTTTAAAAATATAAAATAATTTTTTGATACCCATTTGAGAGATGCAAATTGGTTATCCTGCGCTCGTAACGTTGAGGCATTCTTTGGACCATTTCGATCAAATTTGCATCGTTTTAGGGTTGATTCTGGTTAACCACAAATGAAGGAGATTTTTGAAAAGACAAATTCTTCATTTCCAAATATGAAATCATATTTAGATACCCATTTGAAAATTCTACACATTGTCCCGATTGTGGGAGAGAATGTGTAGTTCTTGGGCCCCTTTTTCTCAACTTCAGGTCATACTAGGCCCAAGATTGACCAGCCTCGAACGAAGGCTATTTGGAAGAAGTGGAATGATGGGTTTAAAAATATAAATCAATTTTTTGATACCCATTTGAGAGATATAGATGGGTTCTTGAGCTCTCGCACTGTTGAGGCATTCTTTGGTCCATTTCGATCAAATTCATATCGTTTTAGGGTTGATTCTGGTTAACCCCAAATGAATGTGATTTTTAAAAAGCAAAAATCTTCATTTGCAAATATGAAATCATATTTGGATACCCATTTCAAAGTGTTACATGTGGTCATGATTGCGAGCGAAGACATGTAGTTCTTGGGCCCCTTTATCTCGACTTCGGGTCACTCTAGCCCCAACTTTGACCAGCCCTGAATGAAGGCTATTTAGAAAAAGTGGAATTATGGGTTTAAAAATATAAAATACATTTTTGATACCCTTTTGAGAAATGCATGTGGGTTCCCAAGTGCTCATAACATTGAGGCATTCTTTGGCCCATTTTGATCAAATTCGTATCATTTTAGGGTTGATTCTGGTTAACCTTGAATGAAGGTGATTTTTGAAAAACAAAATTCTTCATTTGTAAATATGAAATGATACGTGGAAGAAGTGGAATTATGGGTTTAAAAATATAAAATAATTTTTTGATACCCATTTGAAATATATAGGTGGGTTCTCGAGCTCTCGCAACGTTGACACATCCTTTGGCCCATTTCTATCAAATACGTATCGTTTTAGGGTTGATTCTGGATAACCCCCAAAGAAGGTGATTTTTGAAAAGAAAAATTCTTCATTTGCAATTATGAAATCATATTTGGATACCCATTTGTGAGTTGTACACGTGATCCTAATTGCGAGTGAAAAGTTGTAGTTCTTGGGTACCTTTTTGTCAACTTCGGGTGATTCTAGGCCCAAGTTTGACCAGCCTCGAATGAAGGCTATTTGGAAGAAGATGAATTATGGGTTTAAAAATATAAAATAATTTTTTGATACCGATTTGAGAGATATAGGAGGGTTCCCCAGCTCTAGCAACGTTGAGCCATTCTTTGTCCCATTTAGATCAAATTCGTATCGTTTTAGGGTTGATTTTGGTACCCAAATGAAGGTGATTTTTGAAAAGACAAATTATTCATTTCCAATGATGAAATCATATTTTCATACCCACTTGACAGTTGTAAACATGGTCATGATTGCGGGAGAATATGTGTAGTTCTTGGGCCCCTTTTTCTCAACTTCAAGTCATTCTAGGCCCAAGTTTGACCAACCTCGAACGAAGGCTATTTGGAAGAAGCGGAGTTATGGGTTTAAAAATACAAAATAATTTTTTAATACCCATTTGAGAGATGCAAGTGGGTTCACGAGCACTCGTAACATTGACGCATTCTTTTTCCCATTTCGATCAAATTCGTATCGTTTTAGGCTCGATTCTAGTTAACCCCAAATGAAGGTGATTTTTGAAAAGAAAAATTCTTCATTTGCAAATATGAAATCATATTTGAATACCCATTTGAGAGTTGCACACATGATCCTAATTACGAGGAAAAACGTGTATGTTCTGATTCGTCGGATCTTTTAATGACTTATGGTTGAGTTTTAATTTTGCATGCATTAATTAGCCATTTGAGAAACTTAGTGAAAGAATGAGAAAATAAAAAGAATTATGACAGCCATATATACATTTGCAGATCTGAAATGAAAGAATAAACAACAAACCATAACACGCAGATTGATAACGGAGTTCAACACAACTTTGCCTACGTCTCCGGGACTTTTTCTCTGTGGGGGAGGCTTCTTTATTTCTGTTCAAAAGCTCAAAAGTACATAGCTGCAATGCCAAATGGCTACAAGACTGATCTGGTCATGTTCTTCCAGATCTCTAGAACTTTGCAAAGAAAACGACATGCAAAACAAACGTCCGGAGCTCCCAGAAATGGTCCGACGACGTCTTCTCCTCAAAAGCGTCTCTGTCTCAAAATGGCTTTGGCTTGGCTTTGGCTTGGATCTTTTAATGACTATGGTTGAGTTTTAAATTGCATGTGTTAATTAACCCTTTTAAGAAGCTTAATGGAAGAATGAGGAAAAGAGAGGAATTATGATAGCCATATACACATATGTAGATCTGAAATGAAGTAATAAACAACAAACCATAACATGAGAATTGATAACGGAGTTCGGCACAACGTTGCCTACGTCTTTGGGCCTTTGTCTCTGTGGGGGAGGCTTCTTTATTTCTGTTCAAAAGCTCAAAATTACATCGCAACAATGCCAATTCGCTACAAGAATGATCTGGTCATGTTCTTCCAGATCTCTAGAACCCAGCAAAGAAAACGACACACAAAACGGATGTCCGGAGCTCCCAGAAATGGCCCGCAAGCGTCTGCTCCTCAATAGCTTCCCTGCATAAAAATGGCTTTGGCTTGGCTTCCCTTCAGCGTAACTCTGGTMTGATTGTCCTCCATGGCCTCAAACAGACCTGGTTTTTATAGATCTGAATTTAGTTATCCATCCCCAACTTCCTCCCAAAATTTGGGCTCCAAAAATGCCCAATATCTCCCAAAATGGAGAAAATCCATTAATAACAAGCATAAAATCAATTAAAAATCAAAACAACATACAAAAAACCCACTTTTGTATAAATTTGGGCGTAGCCCCTTTTTGGCGCGCTCTTGGTCACATGGGAGGCGACCACGTGGTCGGGCGCTCCATCGGTTGTGCGCTAGCCCCCCTGTCCGTGGATCCTGGTCTTCGGCGTCGGCATAGGATCTCGGGCTAACAGTCATAACCCGTGCCCCTTTTGGTAGGGATAGCCCCCTGTCCGTTGGCGGTGGATAGAATCGTATCCCCAAATAAACGGGGCTAGTTCCATAGTTTCGCGCTCCTAGCTATATGGTGCGGTTACATGGTATATAATAAACCGTGGGCTGGGGCTAAGCCCCATCCCTTTCCGCCCTCGAATATTACTTTGAACAAACTTAAATACCACTTTTGTCATATGACTATTAAGTCGGACCAGTGGGGCAGGCGGTTAGCCCAGTCCTTCCAGTCCGTAGTTTGGAAGTAGGTCGAGGGTTCGATTCCGGTGGAGAACCCAGAATTTTACACAACGTCGAAAGCCAATCACATGGTGCCATGTGGCAGCCCATGACTGGGCCACATGGTACCTTAACAACCAATCAAAAACTGCCACCTGTCGAGCGCTAATTTGTCCATGTGCCTGCCATGTACTCTGCCACCTGTCACCGTACCTGCCCAGTCAGCTTGCTGACGTCATCCATGCCACGTCATCCTCTGCCACCTATCACTCTCTGATTGGTCCAAATGTACCGATTGTATGACCTGCCACGTGTCGTCACCAGAAGCTGCCATGTCATCTCTACAGTTGTACGGCCTGTATATTCAGCCTGCCACGTGACACTGTACAGATTGTACAGTCACCCATTTTTTGCATACCCATTTGAGATTTGTACATGTGGTCCCTATTGCGGGAGAAGACGTGTAGTTTTTGGGCCCCTTTTTCTAAACTTCGGGTCATTCTAAGCCCAAGTTTGACCAACCTCGAATGAAGGCTATTTGGAAGAAGTGAAATTATGGGTTTAAAATTATAAATGATTTTTTGATACCCATTTGAGAGATATAGGTGGGTTCCTGAAATCTCGCAACGTTGAGGCATTCTTTGGCCCTTTTTGATCCAATTCGCATCGTTTTAGGGTTGACTCTAGTTAATCCCGAATGAAGGTGATTTTTGAAAAGAAAAATTCTTCATTTTCAAATATGTAATCATATTTGGATACCCATTTGAGAGTTGTCCACGTCGTCTTTATTGCAAGAGAATACGTGTAGTTCTTGGGCCCCTTTTTCTCAACTTTGGGCCCAAGTTTGACCAGCCCCGAATGAAGGCTAATTAGAAGAAGTGGAATTATGGGTTTAAAAATACAAAACATTTTTTTGATACCTATTTGAGAGATGCAAGTGGGTTCCCGAGGGCTTGTAACATTGAGGCATTCTTTTTCCCATTTCGATTAAATTCGTAACGTTTTAAGGTCGATTCTGGTTAACCCCAAATGAAGGTGGTTTTTGAAAAGCAAAATTCTCCATTTGAAAATATGAAATCATATTTTCATACCCAATTGTGAGTTGTGAGTATACCCATTTGATACCTATTTGAGAGATATAGGAGGGTTCTCGAGCTCTCGCAACGTTGAGGCATTCTTTGGCCCATTTCGATCAAATTCGTATCGTTTTGGGGTTGATTTTGGTACCCGAATGAAGGTGATTTTTGAAAAGACAAATTATTCCTTTCAAAAGATGAAATCATATTTTTATACCCATTTGACAGTTGTAAACATGGTCATGATTGCGGGAGAATATATGTAGTTCTTGGGCCCCTTTTTCTCAACTTCAGGTCATTCTAGGCCCAAGTTTGACTAACCTCGAACGAAGGCTATTTGGAAGAAATGGAGTTATGGGTTTAAAAATACAAAATAATTTTTTAATACCCATATGAGAGATGCAAGTGGGTTCACGAGCGCTCGTAAGATTGACGCATTCTTTTTCACATTTTTATCAAATTCGTATTGTTTTAGGGTCGATTCTGGTTAACCCCGAATGAAGGTGATTTTTCAAAAGCAAAATTCTTCATTTGCAAATATGAAATCATATTTGAATACCCATTTGAGAGTTGTACACATGATCCTAATTATGAGGAAAAACGTGTAGGTTCTTGGGCCCCTTTTTCTCAACTTTGGGTCATTCTAGGCCCACGTTTGACCAGCCTCGAATGAAGGTTATTTAGAAAAAGTGGAATTATGGGTTTAAAAATATAAAATAATATTTAGATGCAAATGGGTTCTCGAGCACTCATAACGTTAAGGCATTCTTTGGCCCATTTTGATCAAAGACATGTAGTTCTTGGGCCCCTTTTTCTGAACTTCGTGTCAGTTTAGGACCAAGTTTGACTAGCCTCGCATGAATGAAAATTTTTTCATTTGTAAATATAAAATATATTTGTATACCAATTTTGAGAGTTGTACACGTGGTCCTAATTGTGAGCGAAGACGTGTAGTACTTGGGCGCCTTTTTCTCAACTTTGGGTCATTTTAGTTCCAAGTTTTACCAGCTCCGAATGAAGTCTATTTGGAAGAAGTGGAATTATGGGTTTAAAAATATAAACTAATTTTTTATACCCATTTCAGAGATGCAAGTGGGTTCCTGATTGCTTGTAACGATGAGGCATTATTTTTCCCATTTCGATCAAATTTGTATCGTTTTAGGGTTGATTATGGTTAGCCCTGAATGAAGGTGATTTTTGAAAAGCAAAATTCTCCATTTGCAAATATGAAATCATATTTGGATACCCATTTGAGAGTTGTACATGTGGTCCTCATTGCGAGCGAATACATGATGTTCTTGGGCCCCTTTTTCTCAACTTCGGGTCAATCTCAGACAACGTTTGACCCACCTCGAATGAAGGCTATTTGGAAGAAGTTGAATTATGGGTTTAAAAATACAAAATAATTTTTTGATACCCATTTGAGAGATGCAAGTGGGTTCTCGAGCACTTACAATGTTGAGGCATTCTTTTGTCAATTTCGAACAAATTCGTATCGCTTTAGGGTCGATTCTGGTTAACCTCAAATGAAGGTGATTTTTGAAAAGCAAAATTCTCCGTTTGCGAATATGAAATCATATTTGGATACCCATTTGAGAGTTGTAAACCTGGTCCTAATTACGAGCAAAAACGTGTAGGTTCTTGGGCCCCTTTTTCTCAACTTCGGGTCATTATAGGCCAACGTTTGACTAGCCCCGAATGAAGACAATTTAGAAAAATTGGAATTATGGATTTAAAAATATAAAATAATTTTTTGATACCCATTTGAGAGATGCAAATGGGTTCTCCTGCGCTCGTAACATTGAGGCATTCTTTGGCCCAGTTTGATCAAATACGTATCGTTTTAGGGTTTATTCTGGTTAACCCTGGATGAAGGTGATTTTTGAAAAGACAAATTCTTCATTTTCAAATATGAAATCATATTTGGATACCCATTTGAGAGTTGTACACGTTGTCCCAATTGTGGGAGAAAACGTGTAGTTCTTCTGCCACTTTTTCTCAACTTCAAGTCATTCTAGGCCCAAGAATAACCAGCCTCGAAAGAAGGCTATTTGGAAGAAGTGGAATTATGGGTTTAAAAATATAAATCAATTTTTTGATACCCATTTGAGAGATATAGGTGGGTTCTCGAGCTCTCACAACGTTGAGGCATTCTTTGGTCCTTTTCAATCAAATTCATATCATTTTAGGGTTGATTCTGGTTAACCTCGAATGAATGTGATTTTTGAAAAGAAAAATTCTTCATTTGCAAATATGAAATCATAAATGGATACCCATTTGAGAGTGTTACATGTGGTCATGATTGTGAGCAAAGACGTATAGTTCTTAGTCCCAAGTTTGACCAACCCTGAATGAAGACTATTTGGAAGAAGTGGAATTATCGGTTTAAATATACAAAATAATCTTTTGATACCCATTTGAGAGATGCAAGTGGGTTCCCGAGCGCTTGTAACATTGAGGCATTCTTTTTCCCATTTCAATCAAATTCGTATCATTTTAGGGTTGATTATTTTTAGCCCCGAATGAAGGTAATTTTTGAAAATCAAAATTCTCCATTTGCATACCCATTTGAGAATTGTACATGTGGGCCTCATTGCGAGTGACGACATGATGTTCTTAGGCCCCTTTTTCTCAACATCGGGTCATTCTCGGGCAACGTTTGACCCGCCCCGAATGAAGGCTATTTGGAAGAAGTTGAATTATGGGTTTAAAATAACAAAATAATTTTTTGATACCCATTTGAGAGATGTAAGTGGGTTCCCGAGCACTTGTAATGTTGAGGCATTCTTTTGTCCATTTCAAACAAATTCGTATTGCTTAAGGGTTGATTCTGGTTATCCTCGAATGAAGGTGATTTTTGAAAAGAAAAATTCTCCATTTGTGAATATGAAATCATATTTGGATACCCATTTGAGAGTTGTAAAGCTGGTCCTAATTACGAGCGAAAACGTGTAGGTTCTTGGGGCCCTTTTTCTCAACTTCGGGTCATTCTAGGCCCAAGTTTGACCAACGTCGAATGAAGACTATCTGGAAGAAGTGGAATTATGGGTTTAAATATATAAAATAATTTTTTGATACTCATATGAGAGATGCAAGAGGGTTCTCGAGCGCTTGTAACGTTGAGACATTCTTTTGCCCATTTCGATCAAATTTGTATCGTTTTAGGGTTGATTCTGGTTAGCCCCGAATGAAGATGATTTTTGAAAAGAAAAATTCTCCATTTGCAAATATGAAATCATATTTGGATACCCATTTGAGAGTTGTACACGTGGTCCTAATTGCAAGCGAAAACATGTAGTTCTTGGGCCCATTTTTCTCAATTTCGGGTCATTCTAGGCCCAAGTTTGACCAGCCTCGAATGAAGGATATTTGGAAGAAGTAAAATTATGGGCTTAAAATTATAAATAATTTTTTGATACCCATTTGAGAGATATAGGTGGGTTCCTGAGATCTCACAACGTTGAGGCATTCTTTGGCCCTTTTCGATCCAATTCGTATCGTTTTAGGGTTGATTATTGTTAACCCCGAATGAAGGTGATTTTTGAAAAGCAAAATTCTTCATTTTCAAATATGAAATCATATTTGGATGCCCATTTGAGAGTTCTCCATGCTGTCTTTATTGCAAGAGAATACGTGTAGTTCTTGGGCCCCTTTTTCTCAATTTCAGGTCATTTTAGGCCCAAGTTTGACCAGCCCGGAATGAAGGCTAATTGGAAGAAGTGGAATTATGGGTTTAAAAATACAAAACAATTTTCTGATACCCATTTGAGAGATGCAAGTGGGTTCCCGAGGGCTCGTAATATTGAGGCATTCTTTTTCCCATTTCGATTAAATTCGTAACGTTTTAGGGTCGATTCTGGTTAACCCCAAATGAAGGTGAATTTTGAAAAGAAAAATTCTCCATTTAAAAATATGAAATCATATTTGGATACCCATTTGTGAATTGTACACGCGGTCCTAATTGCGAGAAAAAAGTTGTAGCTCTTGGGTACCTTTTTGAGAGATGCAAATGGGTTCTCCTACGCTCGTAACGTTGAGGCATTCTTTGGACCATTTCGATCAAATTCGTATCGTTTTAGGGATGATTCTTCATTTCCAAATATGAAATCATATTTGGATACCCATTTGAGAGTTGTACATGTCGTCCCGATTGTGGAAGAAAATGTGTAGTTCTTGGGCCCTTTTTTATCAACTTCAGGTCATACTAGGCCTAAGACTGATCAACGTCGAACGAATGCTATTTGGAAGAAGTGGAATTATGGGTTTAAAAATATAAATCAATTTTTTGATACCCATTTGAGAGATATAGGTGGGTTCTCGAGCTCTCGCAACGTTGAGGCATTCTTTGGTCCATTTCGATCAAATTCATATCGTTTTAGGGTTGATTCTGGTTAACCCTGAATGAATGTGATTTTTGAAAAGCAAAATTCTTCATTTGCAAATATGAAATCATATTTGGATACCCATTTGAGAGTGTTACATGTGGTCTTGATTGCGAGCGAAGATGTGTAGTTCTTGGGCCTCTTTTTCTCGACTTCAGGTCATTCTAGCCCCAAGTTTGACTAGCCCCGAATGAAGGCTATTTAGAAAAAGTGGAATTATCGGTTTAAAAATATAAAATAATTTTTTGATACCCATTTTAGAGATGCAAGTGGGTTCCCGAGCGGTCGTAACGATGAGTCATTCTTTTTCCCATTTCTAACAAATCGAAATCGTTTTAAGGTTGATTCTGGTTAACCCCGAATGAAGGTGATTTTTGAAGCAAAATTTTTTTCATTTGTAAATATGAAATCATATTTGTATACCAATTTTTAGAGTTGTACACGTGGTCCTAATCTCGAGTGAAGACGTGTAGTTCTTGGGCCCCTTTTTCTCAACTTCGGGTCATTTTAGTTCCAAGTTTGACCAGCTCTGAATGAAGGCTATTTGGAAGAAGTGGAATTATGGGTTTAAAAATATAAACCAATTTTTGATACCCATTTGAGAGATCCAAATGGGTTCCCGAAAGCTCGTATCATTGAGGCATTCTTTTTCCCATTTCGATCAAATTCGTATCGTTTTAGGGTCGATTCTGGTTAACCCAGAATGAAGGTGATTTTTGAAAAGAAAAATTCTCAATTTGCAAATAGGAGATCATATTTGGATACCCATTTGTGAGTTGTACAAGTGGTCCTAATTGCAAGCGAAAAGTTGTAGTTCTTGGGCCCCTTTTTCTAAACTTCGAGTCATTCTAGGCCGAAGTTTGACCAACCCCGAATGAAGACTATTTGGAAGAAGTGGAATTATCGGTTTAAACATACAAAATAATTTTTTCATACCCATTTGAGAGATGCAAGTGGGTTCCCGAGCGCTTGTAACGTTGAGGCATTCTTTTTCCCATTTCAATCAAATTCGTATCGTTTTAGGGTTGATTATGGTTAGCCCCAAATGAAGGTGGCTTTTGAAAAGAAAAATTCTCCATTTGTAAATATGAAATCATATTTGGATACCCATTTGAGAGTTGTACATGTGTGCCTCATTGCAAACGAAGACGTGATGTTCTTGGGCCCATTTTTCTCAACATTGGGTCATTGTCGGGCAACGTTTGACTCGCCCCGAATGAAGGCTATTTGGAAGAAGTTGAATTATGGGTTTAAAAATACAAAATAATTTTTTGATACCCATTTTAGAGATCCAAGTGGGTTCTTGAGCACTTGTAACGTTGAGGCATTCTTTTGTCCATTTCAAACAAATTTGTATCGCTTAAGGGTCGATTCTGGTTAACCTCGAATGAAGGTGATTTTTGAAAAGCAAAATTCTCCATTTGTGAATATGAAATCATATTTGGATACCCATCTGAGAGTTGTAAACCTGGTTCTAATTACGATCGAAAACGTGTAGGTTCTTGGGACCCTTTTTCTCAACTTCGGGTCATTCTAGGCCTAGGTTTGACTGGCACCGAATGAAGACTATTTGGAAGAAGTGGAATTATGGGTTTAAATATACAAAATAATTTTTTGATACACATTTGAGAGACGCAAGAGGGTTCTCGAGCGCTTGTAACGTTGAGACATTCTTTTACCCATTTCGATCAAATTTGTATCGTTTTAGGGTTGATTCTGGTTAGCCCCGAATGAAGATGATTTTTGAAAAGAAAAATTCTCCATTTGCAAATATGAAATCATATTTGGATCCCCATTTGAGAGTTGTACACGTGGTCCTAATTGCGAGCTAAAACGTGTAGTTCTTGGGCCCATTTTTCTCAACTTCGTGTCATTCTAGGCCCAAGTTTGACCAGCCTCGAATGAAGAATATTTGAAAGAAGTAAAATTATGGGCTTAAAATTACAAATAATTCAATCCAATTCGCATCGTTTTAGGGTTGATTCTCGTTAACCCCGAATGAAGGTGATTTTTGAAAAACAAAATTTTTCAGTTTCAAATATGAAATCATATTTGGATACCCATTTGAGAGTTTTCCACATCGTCTTTATTGCAAGAGAATATGTGTAGTTCTTGGGCCCCTTTTTCTCAACTTCGGGTCATTTTTGGCCAAAGTTTGACCAACCCTGAATGAAGGCTAATTGGAAGAAGTGGAATTATGGGTTTAAAAATACAAAACAATTTTTTGATAACCATTTGAGAGATGCAAATGGGTTCTCCAGCGCTCGTAACGTTGAAACATTGTTTGGACCATTTCGATCAAATTCGTATCGTTTTAGGGTTGATTCTGGTTAACAACGAATGAAGGAGATTTTTGAAAAGACAAATTCTTCATTTCCAAATATGAAATCGTATTTAGATACCCATTTGAAAATTGTACACGTCATCCCGATTGTGGGAGAAAACGTGTAGTTCATGGGACCCTTTTTCTGAACTTGTGGTCATACTAGGCCCAAGATTGACCAGTCTCGAACGAAGGCTATTTGGAAGAAGTGGAATTATGGGTTTAAAAATATAAATCAATTTTTTGATACCCATTCGATAGATATAGGTGGGTCTCGAGCTCTCGCAGCGTTGAGGCATTCTTTGGTCCATTTCGATCAAATTCATATTGTTTTAGGGTTGATTCTGGTTAACCCTGAAAGAAGGTGATTTTTGAAAAGAAAAATTCTTCATTTTCAAATATGAAATCATATTTGGATACCCATTTGAGAGTTGTCCACGTCGTCTTTATTGCGGGAGAAGACGTGTAGTTTTTGGGCCCCTTTTTCTAAATTTCGAGTCATTCTAAGCCCAAGTTTGACCAACCTCGAATGAAGGCTATTTGGAAGAAGTGAAATTATGGGTTTAAAATTATAAATGATTTTTTGATACCCATTTGAGAGATATAGGTGGGTTCCTGAAATATCGCAACGTTGAGGCATTCTTTGACCCTTTTTGATCCAATTCACATCGTTTTAGGGTTGACTCTAGTTAATCCCGAATGAAGGTGATTTTTGAAAAGACAAATTATTCATTGCCAAAAATGAAATCATATTTTCATACCCATTTGATAGTTGTAAACATGGTCATGATTGCGGGAGAATATGTGTAGTTCTTAGGCCCCTTTTTCTCAACTTCAGGTCATTCTAGGCCCAAATTTGACCAACCTTGAACGAAGGCTATTTGGAAGAAGTGGAGTTCTAGGTTTAAAAATACAAAATAATTTTTTAATATCCATTTGAGAGATGCAAGTGGGTTCACGAGCGCTCTTAACATTGACGCATTCTTTTTTCCATTTCGATCAAATTCGTATCATTTTAGGGTTGATTCTGGTTAACCCCGAATGAAGGTGATTTTTGAAAAGAAAAAATCTTCATTTGCACATATGAAATCATATTTGAATACCCATTTGAGAGTTGTACACGTTATCCTAATTATGAGGAAAAACGTGTAGGTTCTGCGTTCCCTTTTTCTCAACTTCGGTTCATTCTAGGCCCACGTTTGACCAGCCCCGAATGAAGGCTATTTAGAAAAAGTGGAATTATGGGTTTAAAAATATAAAATAATATTTTGATACTCATTTGAGAGATGCAAATGGGTACTCGAGCACTCATAATGTTGAGGCATTCTTTGGCCCATTTCGATCAAATACGTATCGTTTTAAGGTTGATTATGCTTTATCCCGAATGAAGGTGATTTTTGAAAAGACAAATTCTTCATTTCCAAATATGAAATCATATTTGGATACCCATTTGAGAGTTGTACATGTCGTCCCAATTGTGGTAGAAAACGCGTAGTTCTTGGGCCCATTTCTCTCAACTTTAGGTCATTCTAGGCCCAAGAATGACCAGCTTCAAACGAAGGCTATTTGGAAGAAGTGGAATTATGGGTTTAAAAATATAAATCAATTTTTTCATACCCATTTGAGAGATATATGTGGGTTCTTGAGCTCTCGCAACGTTGAGGCATTATTTTGCCCATTTCGATCAAATTCGTATTCTTCTAGGGTTGATTCTGGTTAACCCCGAATGAAGGTGATTTTTGAAAAGAAAAATTCTTCATTTGCAAACATGAAATCATATTTGGAAACCCTTTTGAGAGTTGTACACATGGTCTTGATTGTGAGCAAAGACGTGTAGTTCTTGAGCCCCTTTTTATCAACTTCATGTCATTCTAGGCCCAAGTTTGACCTACCCCGAGTGAAGGCTATTTGGAAGAAGTTGAATTATGGGTTTAAAAATACAAAATAATTTTTTGATACCCATTTGAGAGATGCAACTGCGTTCCCGAGCGCTCATAACGTTGAGACATTCTTTTTCCCATTTCGATCAAATTCATATCGTTTTAGGATCGATTCTGATTAACCCCAAATGAAGGTGATTTTTGAAAAGCAAAATTCTCCATTTGCAAATATGAAATCATATTTTGATACCCATTTGAGAGTTGTACACATCGTCTTGATTGTGGGAGAAAATGTGTAGTTCTTGGGCCACTTTTTCTTAACTTCGGATCATTCGAGGCCCAATATTGACCATCCTCGAACGAAGGCTATTTGGAAGAAGTGGAATTATGGGTTTAAAAATATAAAATAATTTTTTCATACCCATTTGAAAGATATAGGTGAGTTCCTGAGCTCTCGCAACGTCGACACATTCTTTGGCTCATTTCAGTCAAATCCGTATCGTTTTAGGGTCGACTCTGGTTAACCCCGAAAGAAGGTGATTTTTGAAAAGAAAAATTCTTCATTTGCAAATATGAAATCATATTTGGATACCCATTTGAGAGTTGTAGATGTGGTCTTAATTGCGAACGAAGATGTGTAGTTCTTGGGCCCCTTTTACTCAACTTCGTGTCAGTTTAGGACCAAGTTTGACTAGCCTCGCATAAATCCTATTTAGAAGAAGTGGAATTATGGGTTTAAAAAACTAAAATAAATTTTTGATACACATTTAAGAGGTGCAAGTGGGTTCCCGAGCGCTCATAACATTGAGGCATTGTTTGGCCCATTTCGATCAAATTTGTATCATTTTAGGGTTGATTATGGTTAACCCCGAATAAAAGTGATTTTTGAAAAACAATATATTTCATTTGAAAATATAAATCATATTTGGAAACACATTTGAGAGTTGTACATGTGGTCTTGATTGTGAGTGAAAACGTGTAGTTCTTGGGTCCCTTTTTCTCAACTTCGTGTCATTCTAGGCCCAAGTTTGACCAGCCTCGAATGAAGGATATTTGGAAGAAGTGGGTGGGTTGATACCCATTTGAGAGATATGGGTGGGTTCCTGAGATCTCGCAACATTGAGGCATTCTTTGGCCATTTTCGATCCAATTCACATAGTTTTAGGGTTGATTTTGGTTAACCCCGAATGAAGGTGATTTTTGAAAAGAAAAATTCTTCATTTTCAAATATGAAATCATATTTAGATGCCCATTTGAGAGTTGTCCACGTCGTCTTTATTGCAAGAGAATATGTGTAGTTCTTGGGCCGCTTTTTCTCAACTTCAGGTCATTTTACGCCCAAGTTTGGCCAGCCCCGAATGAAGGCTAATTGGAAGAAGTGGAATTATGGGTTTAAAAATACAAAACATTTTTTTGACACCCATTTGAGAGATGCAAGTGGGTTCCTGAGGGCTCGTAATGTTGAGGCATTCTTTTTCCCATTTCAATTAAATTCGTAACGTTTTAGGGTCAATTCTAGTTAACCCCAAATGAAGGTGATCTTTGAATAGCAAAATTCTCCATTTGAAAATATGAAATCATATCTGGATACCCATTTGTGAGTTGTACACGCGATCCCAATTGCGAGCGAAAAGTTGTAGTTCTTGGGTACCTTTTTGTCAACTTCAGGTCATTCTAGGCCCAATTTTGACCAGCCTCGATCGAAGGCTATTTGGAAGAAGTTGAATTATGGGTTTAAAATATATAAAATAATTGTTTGGTACCCATTTGAGAGATATAGGAGTGTTCTCGAGCTCTCGCAATGTTGAGGCATTCTTTGGCCCATTTCGATCAAATTTGTATTGTTTTAGGGTTGATTTTGGTACCCGAATGAATGTGATTTTTGAAAAGACAAATTATTCATTTCCAAAGATGAAAACATATTTTCATACAGATTTGACAGTTGTAAACATGGTCATGATTGCGGGAGAATATGTGTAGTTTTTGGGCCCCTTTTTCTCAACTTAAGGTCATTCTAGGCCCAACTTTTACCAACCTCAAACGAAGGCTATTTGGAAGAAGTGGAGTTATGGCTTTAAAAATACAAAATAATTTTTGAATACCCATTTGAGAGATGCAAGTGGGTTCACGAGCACTCCTAACAGTGACGCATTCTTTTTCCCATTTCAATCAAATTCGTATCGTTTTAGGGTCGATTCTGGCTAACCCCGAATGAAGGTGATTTTTGAAAAGTAAAATTCTTCATTTGCAAATATGAAATCATATTTGAATACCCATTTGAGAGTTGTACACGTGATCCTAATTACGAGGAAAAATGTGTAGGTTCTTGGGCCCTTTTTCTCAACTTCGGGTCATTCTAGGCCCATGTTTGACTAGCCCCGAATGAAGGCTATTTAGAAAAGTGGAATTATGGGTTTAAAAGTATAAAATAATATTTTGATACCCGTTTGAGAGATGCAAGTGGGTTCCCGAGCGCTTGTAACAATGAGGCATTCTTTTTCCCATTTCGATCAAATTCATATCGTTTGATGGTCGATTCTGGTTAACCCAGAATGAAGGTCATTTTTGAAAAGCAAAATTCTCAATTTGCAAATAGGAAATCATATTTGGATACCCATTTGTGAGTTGTACACATGGTCCTAATTGTGAGCGAAAAGTTGTAGTTCTTGGACCCCTTTTTCTAAACATTGGGTCATTCTAGGCCGAAGTTTGACCAGCCCCGAATGAAGACTATTTGGAAGAAGTTGAATTATCAATTTAAATATACAAAATAATTTTTTGATTCCCATTTGAGAGATACAAGTGGGTTCCCGAGCACTTGTAACGTTGAGGCATTCTTTTTCCCATTTCAATCAAATTCGTATCATTTTAGGGTTGATTATGGTTATCCCCGAATGAAGGTGATTTTTGAAAAGCAAAATTCTCCATTTGCAAATATGAAGTCATATTTGGATACCCATTTGAGAGTTGTACATGTGGTCCTCATTGTGAGTGAAGACGTGATGTTTTGGGGCCCCGTTTTCTCAACTTCGCGTCATTCTTGGCCAACGTTTGACCCGCCCCGAATGAAGGCTATTTGGAAGAAGTTGAATTATGGGTTTAAAAATACAAAATAATTTTTTGATACCCATTTGAGAGATGCGAGTGGGTTCCCGAGCAGTTGTAATGTTGAGGCATTCTTTTCTCTATTTCGAACAAATTCGTATCGCTTTAGAGTCGATTCTGGTTAACCTCAAATGAAGGTGATTTTTGAAAAGCAAAATTCTCCATTTGCGAATATGAAATCATATTTGGATACCCATTTGATAGTTGTAAACCTGGTCCTAATTACGAGCGAAAACAAGTAGGTTCTTGGGCCACTTTTTCTCAACTTCAGGTCATTATAGGCCAATGTTTGACCAACCCCGAATGAAGGCAATTTAGAAAAAGTGGAATTATGGGTTTAAAAATATAAAATAATTTTTGCATAGCCATTTGAGAGATGCAAATGGGTTCTCCTGCGCTCGTAACGTTGAGGCATTCTTTGGACCATTTCGATCAAATTCGTATCGTTTTAGGGTTGATTCTGGTTAACCATGAATGAAGGAGATTTTTGAAAAGAAAAATTCTTCATTTCCAAATATGAAATCATATTTAGATACCCATTTGAAAATTGTACATGTCGTCCCGATTGTGGGAGAAAACGTGTAGTTCTTGGGCCCCTTTTTCTCAACTTCAGGTCATACTAGGCCCAAGATTGACCAGCCTCGAACAAAGGCTATTTGGAAGAAGTGGAATTATGGGTTTAAAAATATAAATCAATTTTTCGATACCCATTTGAGAGATATAGGTTGGTTCTCGAGCTCTCGCAACGTTGAGGCATTCTTTGGTCCATTTCGATCAAATTCATATCGTTTTAGGGTTGATTCTAGTTAACCCCAAATGAATGTGATTTTTGAAAAGTAAAATTCTTCATGTGAAAATATGAAATCATATTTGGATATCCATTCGAGAGTGTTACATGTGGTCTTGATTGCGAGCAAAGACATGTAGTTCTTGGGCCCCTTTTTCTCGACTTCGGGTCATTCTAGCCCCAAGTTTGACCAGCCCCGAATAAAGGCTATTTAGAAAAAGTGGAATTAGGGGTTTAAAAGTATAAAATAATATTTTGATACTGTTTTGAGAGATGCAAATGGGTTCTCGAGAACTCATAACATTGAGGCATTCTTTGGCCCATTTTGATCACATACATATCGTTTTAGGGTTGATTCTGGTTAACCCCGAATAAAGGTGATTTTTGAAAAGACAAATTCTTCATTTCCAAATATGAAATCATATTTGGATACCCATTTGAGAGTTGTACATGTCGTCCCGATTCTGGGAGAAAAAGTGTAGTTCTTCGGCGCCTTTTTCTCAACTTTGGGTCATTCTAGGCCCAAGAATGACCAGCCTCGAACGAAGGCTATTTGGAAGGAAGTGGAATTATGGGTTTAAAAATATAAATCAATTTTTTGATACCCATTTGAGAGATATATGTGGGTTCTCGAGCTCTCGCAACGTTGAGGCATTCTTTTGCCCATTTCGATCAAATTTATATTGTTGTAGGGTTGATTCTAGTTAACTCCGAATGAAGGTGATTTTTGAAAAGAAAAATTCTTCATTTGCAAATATGAAATCATATTTTCATACCCTTTTGAGATTTGTACACATGGTCCTGATTGCGAGCAAAGACGTGTAGTTCTTGAACCCCTTTTTATCAACTTCGGGTCATTTTAGGCCCAAGAATGACCAACCTCGAAGGAAGGCTATTTAGAAGAAGTGGAATTATGGGTTTAAAAATATAAATCACATTTTTTATACCCATTTGAGAGATATATGTGGGTTCTCGAGCTCCCGCAACGTTGAGGCATTCTTTTGCCCATTTCGATCAAATTCGTATTGTTCTGGGTTCATTCTGGTTAACCCCGAATGAAGGTGATTTTTGAAAAGCAAAATTTTTCGTTTGCAAATATGAAATCATATTTGGATACCTTTTTCAGAGTTGTACACATGGTCTTGATTGTGAGCAAAGACAGGTAGTTCTTGAGCCCATTTTTATCAACTTCGTGTCATTCTGGACCCAAGTTTCACACGCCCCGAATGAAGGCTATTTGGAAGAAGTTGAATGATCCGTAGGATCTTTTGATGACTATGGTTGAGTTTTAATTTTGCATGCATTAATTAACATTCTGAGAAACTTAGTGAAAGAATGAGGAAAGAAGAGGAATTATGACAGCCATATACATATATGCATATTTGAAATGAAGTAATAAACAACAAACCATAACACGTAGATTGATAACGGAGTTCGACACAACTTTGCCTACGTCTCCGGGCCTTTGTCTCTGTGGGGGAGGCTTCTTTATTTCTGTTCAAAAAGCTCAAAAGTAAACCACTGTAGTGCCAATTGGCTACAAGACTGATCTGGTCATGTTCTTCCAGATCTCTAGAACCCTGCAAAGATAATGGCACGCAAAACGGACGTTCGGAGCTCCCATAAATGGCACGACGACGTCTGCTCCTCAAAATCTTCCCTGCATCAAAATGACTTTGGCTTGGCTTCCCTTCAGCATAACTCTGCTCTGACTGCTTTCTTATGGCCTCAAACAGGCCTGGTTTATATAGATTTGAAGTTGGTTGTTCATCTCCAACTTCCTCCCAAAATTTGGGCTTCAAAAATGCCCAATATCTCCGAAAAATGGAGAAAATCAATTAAAATCAGGCATTAAATCAATAAAATCCCAAAAACATAACCAAAAACCCACCTTTTAATTAAAAATAGGCATTATCCCCCTTCATCTGGCGCATGCCCCCTTTGGCAAGGTCTTATGGGGCATGTGGCCAAGCACTAGCCCAAAGGCTAAGCGCTGGCCCCTTTTCTCGCGCTCCAGCACCTGGTCTCTTGGCATATCCGACAAAACCACGGGCTAACGATTTTAATCCCCCGCGCTCTGTTTGGGTTATGGTCTCGAGTCGTATGGGGCCCTCGAGACCCAAGTGTCATTCCCTGTCGCATACCCCCGTGTCGTGGTCATGTGATAAGTCGTTGAACCGTGGGCTAATACCTCGGCGCTATCCGTTTTACCTTCGTGCTCCCAGTCGTGTGGTAACAGGTTGAACCGTGGGCTAGGGCTAAGCCCCAGCCCTTACCCCCGCCGACGAATACACTGATAAAAAATAAATACGTTTTATGCCATTTGTATAATAAGCACCACTCGTGGGTCGGGCGGCTAGCCTGGTCCTGCCAGTCTGTTCCCCGGAGGTGAGGTCGGGGGTTCGACCCACAGTAAAACCAAACAATTTTAAGATATAACACAACAACCAACCACAAGGTGCCACGTGGAAGCCCATGACTGGGCCATGTGGCACCTCAACACCCAACCAAAATCTACCACGCGTCAAATGCAATTGGTCCACGTGCCTGCCACCTATCACCGTACGTCTGCCACGTCACTCCTCTGTCGACCCTGCCACGTCAGCTGCTGACGTCATCCGTGCCACGTGTCACCCTTATAGTGGTGACATGTGTCGCCCATGGATTGGTCCAACTGTTTGCCCGTACGCCAAATTAGCCTGCCACATGTCGCCTTCTGGAGCTTCCACGTGATCTGTATGGACCATACGATCTGTAAAGTCAACATGCCACGTGGCACTGTACGGACTGTACAGTCATCCCCTTTTTTTGCCTATTTGCCTTTTCAGATAGAACGCGATATCTTCTGCATATTGAGCCCGTTTGACGAAGTAAATATACCGTCAGAATCAGGAAGACGAGACAGACACAATGGCGCTAGTTTCGTCACTTTTCGAGCACTTTCATTTTTGAGCATTTTTAAACCCTGTCAAGCTTCTAGATCTGATTTCGGATCACACCTCCCCACAAAAAGACCTTTTGGTCCCCAAAAGGTTACCGACCAGTCAACAAGCTCGAGATAGGCTACCTGGCTTGTCCTCTGTCTCTGAACTCTGTCCTGTGCACCTGTCTCATTAAGATCAACTGTAACACAATCATGACAACTGACAAGATATTGTTAGCCATTTGAACCCTCTTACATCTTACTGAAGCTACTATCATCCATGTAGAAAACATTACTAATGACAGTATCAAGAAGATGACTGCAAATGAGATGATATACTTGAGATATTTGCACGACATGAGCTTATCTTGAAGCAACTTATGATTGATTTTCCATTCAACAATCATGTCTTTGTTCTTGCTTAAGATCAATTACTTCATTTGAAACAATTATTGGTTTGTTGCTTGCTTGCACTGCCTTCTTTAATTGTTCCATTGTTTGAAGTGTTTTATTTTCTTTAACATGATGAGCATGCAACACATAATCTTGACCTGCTTTAGTGAATTGATATTGATTCTTTGTCCTGTAGAAGATTGCCTTACGATCATATAAGTACGGACTACCTAAGACCATTCCACATTCTTTTAACGACAAAACATCACATGTTACTTCGTCCACATAGATGAAATTGCAAATTTGATTGTGCACTGCTTTGTTATGTGCATCTGATGATGATTGCTTATCCATTTAAGTGTGTAAGACTTATGATGAGTTTGTGTTTTTAATCCCAATTGCTTAACCAATTCTTCTGAGATTAGATTAGATTGAGATCCATTGTCAATTAATGTGTCTATCTTAGTGTGTTGCATGATTACCCTTATATGAAACAACTTGCTTCTACAATCAATGTCTTCACCAAATTTACCTGTCATACCAACCAATGAAATCTTTGACTCATCACCTGAATCCAATCCCAAGTATGTGGGTTTTGATGTCGTTGCCACTGTTTGCGTTCCCTTCTTTTCTTTGAACCACTTTGGCCTCTTCTCGGGATGCAACTGCCAACATCTGTCCTCATCATGCCCCTCTTTCTTGCAATGCTTGCAAGAGGGCTTTCCTTCCTTCTTTGTCACTGCATTTGCATTCTTGCCATGCCTTTTCCTCTTGTCCATTTTTCTTGAAGATGATGATTTCCCTAACACACATGCTTTCCCTGCTTCAATATACGTAGCTTGAACAGAAACCTCATCAAGGTTAGTGGGTCCAAATATGAAAACAATGTTTCTAATATGCGCAGGTAAACCTCCTATATACTTCATAAGAGTTTCTTGTGTTTGCAAAAGGATATCCAACATTAATGCCATTTTTCAAAATCCATCGGTGTATTCTTGCACTGTTTGTCATTTTCTTAGTTTTAAAGATTGTCATTCAATTATTGTTTTTTCTTTATAACCCAAAGGATAGAATTGTTTCCTAAGTGTAGAAACGAAATTCTTCCATGATGGAAATACATTACCCACATTTTTTGTTCCCTTTTGCAGCTTGCTTTGCCACCAGATAAGAGTTGTACCTGCAAGTCTCAAAGATGCCAACTTAATTTGTGTGGTCTCATCCTTGATCTGTTGCACACTGCAGTATACCTCCATTTTCCTGATCCAATTGTCAAGTTTTTCTGCATTTACTTCACCATCATTCATATATGGGCAACTCAAATTTTACATCAAGTTTTAACAATGACATTTCATGTTTATTCTTATGAACATTTTTCTTCTCATTAGATTTAGAACTTGAACTTGAAGAAGAAGGAGAAGAAGGACGTGTTGATGGAGGTGAAGGAGGAATCTGAGGATGGTCCTCTTCCTCTTCACTTTTTCCCTTTGAAGATCCACCCAAAACAGGTCTCTTC
>ML801648.1:48185-61284 GCA_009831015.1 Picea engelmannii
ACCAAAACTACATTTTAAAAATTAATTATTATTATGCTTAACATATTTTATTTTCAAAGTGAATTTTAATTAAATTAGAAATTTCAATTTAGAAAATGAATTTTAATTAAATTAGAAATTTTAATTTCAAATTCCAGGTAGTCAACAAAAAAATCTAATATTTATTAAATTTTAATTTCAAAGTGCAGAAAACACTTTATAGAATACAAATATTAAGATATTTGAATAACAACATGCCCTCTGTGAAGGGATGAAAAGTCCTACTCACTCTCGAAGTACAAAAAAAAGGACCCTACAACCCAGGGCAAATATCGTTTCTAAAAAAATTTATATATCATTTCTATATTATAAAAAAATTAAAAATAGTTTTATAATCTATATATAGAGAGTTTATATGTATTATATAAACTATATATAGTTTATATAATATATAAAAACTATATATATAGTTAGTTTTTATATATTATATAAACTATATATAGTTTATATAATACACATAAACACAATAGTTTGCCCCTTTCCTTATTGTATGATAAATGGAATTTCAAATGAGACTTCTTATACGATGACTGTTATAGCTGACCTCAATGCACCGTCCCATGACATGATATCTGCTAGTCTGCTTTTCGGAATAAGCCTACGCCTAAACCGCCCTTACTTGTAATGTAAACCCGAACTAACGGCTGAAGGCCTACCTCGATTTCAGACTCAAGCATTCGACTTATCCTGGCTGAAGGTATCCAAGAAGTGATATCAAAGTAAGGTCTTTCGGCCGCGGGATAGACATCGACATAAAACTCCACTGCTGCCCATGCCCTTGACTTTTGGAAGTGAGAGCACGGGGGCGATGCCCGACATCGCCCCCGTGCTCTCACTTCCATATATATATATATGTGTGTGTGTGTGTGTTTATATAATATATATAAACTATATATATAGTTTATATAATATATATAAATTAATTTTAATTTTTTTTATAAAATTTAATATTTAAATTAGTTTTTAAAGATTTTTAATGTAATTTATTTATTATTTATTATTATTATTATTATTTTTTTAAATTATTTTAGGATTTGTAATTTAGTTTTTATAAATGTTTTTAGTTTTGTGTTTTTTAATTTTTTTTAAGTGTTTTTTTTGCCATAAATTTATTTATTTTTATTCCTTTTTACTTTTTTTTCTTATTTTCTCTTAGTTTTTTAAATAAATTTTTTTTTTTCCTATTTGGTTTTTTAAGTTTTTTTCAATTTTATTTTTTATATAAATTTGCTTTTGCTTTTGATTTTTTTTTTTATTAATTTTAATTGTTTTTGTTTTTCTTAGTTTTTTAAGTTTTTAATTTATCAAAATAAATTTTAATTATATTTGTTTTCTAAATATTAAAAAATAGTGTTATTTTAGTACAATTATTTTCTATGTATTGAAGTAACGATGAACAATATCTTAAAAATGTTTTTTACTACATTTTAAAAGTATGGAACAATAAATCAATTAAGGAGACAAAATTACATGAAAAAACTTAATTTCAAAAAATAAATGGAAAAAAAATATTTATAAGATTGAAAGGAACATGGAAAAATTACTAAAAACATCGTTGAATTAAAAATAAAAATAAAAAAAATTAGAAAAAAATTGAAAATACATGAAAAATAAGCATTTAAAAAAATAATATGGAAACATTGTGGATCGAAAAATTTAAAATATCAAAAAACCATCTAAAAAGGGAGGGGGGTGCTACTGGTAGCACCATTTTTTAAAACAGGGTAAAAAACTTGACCCCCCCAAAAATGAGAACTCTGTAGAGTTCTCGTTAAGTTGGTAACTATGTTCTAACTGAATAACCATACTTTTGTCATATAAAAGGAGGTGTTGGGGTCTCATTCCATATCTAGACATAAGAATAGTGAAACTCTGCTCATTTCATATCCCCTCCTTGCCCCAAGTAATTGCATCCATTTTTCGAGAATTGCCTCAGAATTCCTCAATTTGCCTTTCTTCCTCCATCAGAAACCCATTTTACCTCCCAAGAAGAAGGATGAGAGGAGAAGCCATACAGAGGTGCACTTGGAGCTTGGTGAACAGGAGCTTGGACCAGGTTCGTGGAGTAGTAGCCGACTTTGGTTGTAAGTGATCATTGTATTATCAATAAAAGAAGTACTTTTCCTGTCCCAAATCATGGTGTGTTGAATGTTTCTATTGGTTTATGTTTTAATATTCTAAGGTCTAACCTTGATTTGTATATGAATTGTAGGCTTATAGCTTTTTGTTTGTCTGTCTTTGAATGCAGGCTAGCCTTGGGAGGAGGTGTGCAGTCAACGAAGCTTTCAGACGTGAAAGGATCATCATCGGACGTAGAGTAGAGGTACAGTTACCCGATCCTTCTCATTTTTCTTTTCTTGTACGAGTCTGGGGTATGTTTGGGGCAGTTAGAGAAGTAGAAGACTTTTAAACGATTATTGATCTACCTACATTGTAAACCCTGGTGTAGTCTTAAGGTTTTTTTTTCTTGCTAGCAGAACAGACGACCATATTGGGGAAGCCTCTAGGGTTTTAGGGGATTTTTGGGTTGTCTAATTGGTTTTTCTGCCTTTTGAGTTTCTGTTGAGTCCTCTGAGTCTTTTAAGGGATTCTGGTCACCTTCAGGTGCCATACCAGTTCTCCCTGCCCTATAAGTCTATATGTTTTCTTTATTTTTTGAGGAAGTACATAGGTGTACGCGCCCTGCTTTGGGACAGCCTGCGTACATACGCGTCCTACTAAGTAAACAACCTGTGTACATACGCAGGTTGCTGAAATAACGGTAGTGTACCTGGTTCAATAATTTTTTTTTTTTTTTAAAGAGGCAGTCAACCTCTTTCCTGATTGAGGTTTTAACTTCTCAGGGTTTCTTGATATAGTTCAGAGTCTTTGTTTTAACATCCATAGCCTGGGTTTAGATTTCAGTTTACTTGTCTTCCTGATTTTCTTGTGTTTCCTAACATTTTTAGCTTGGATTTTAAGAAAAATGAGTTGCTTTTTGAAAAAAAATTCCCCCTCATGGTCGGGGGGGGGGCATGAATCGTGTATTCATCAGTTTCTTTTAGCATCTTTTGTTAATTCTGCTTTTATTGGAAGAAAATATAAAAAAAAAAAACTTAGTTTGTTAGGTCTCTTTCTTTCTTTGCATTGTTATTTGAAAATGAAAAAGAATTAGCATAGTCTTGTGTTTTCTTCTCACCTTGAAAGCATTTCAAAAGAAAAATAAGAAAGATAATCCTTCTTTGCCAGTGTTCTGATAAGTTTCATTTTTTGCAAGAGTCTTAACAACATCAGTTGCACTACCATATCCCTTGAGTAAATCAAGCCATTAAAACAAACGCTAAATCTAAAATTAATTAGACTTTTTATGTTTGTATGGTCAACCAATTAGTTTAGGGTTAGGGCCTTGAATTAGGTTGGAGAGAAAACTCTTTAAGGCCGTTAAACAAACATTGGAGTCAGAGCTAAGGAGTTTTAAAGTCCAGTGACGTGAAATTTATCCAGGACCCCCCTCTAACACAGGGGCTAAACACGAGGTCGCGTGAGGAAAGACAACAGAGATAACCCCTCCAAAGTCGGACTAAACGTAGTGGGGGACGCATATTGAGGATCTGTCATGGGAATACTACAGATTGCATTTTCCTACGGAGCTTCGTGGACCTCAAATTCGTTCGAGATCCTCTGTTGTCTTCCAGACCACTTGCTTTCGATACCCTCGATAGGTTTCGGACTTGTTATCCTTCTCATTGCGGTCCACCTGACTGTCGACTGTACCTACCTGGTGACTGTTTTTGAGCTGGCAACTTAGTTTCCCATATTCTAGGGACTTACACGGGTGACTGCAGGGGTATACCGCGGTACCTGGGGAATACGTCGAATCATGCTTTGCAGAGTATACCCAAAGGGTGCTTCCGTGTTCGAGTTGCACTTGCATCGGTTAGTTGCTCTAGTGTCGATTGGCGTAACTGTCCTTCCTACTAGATAGTCGTCTATTTGATTTGCCTTTAGGAATTTTTTGTGTGTGCTCTGTGCTCCCTAGTTTTCCATAGTGAGTTAGTTAGTCATTTATTTGGGTCTTTAACCTAAGATGGTAGACTTCCCACTCTGTCGGTTGTGAGGAATTTTTGGTCTTCCGCTTAGAAATGTGGAGCCGCCTCTTTATAGGTGTTGTTTTTATAACACTATTTTTCCAGAGTCAGTGTGTGAGACTTTTATGGACTTGAACGATCCCGCAAGGGGAGAAATTGTGTATAATATATTCATGGCTAAAGTTATTGATGATACCAATCAAGGAATCCCTTCTCACGGGGATTCTTGTGCTTTTCCTTTCTTCAAAAACGTTGGTGTCCCTTTGATGGCCACTTTGTACATTCGTGGGTGAATGTGGGATTACTGGTTTGGTTGGGTACCATTCCAAATGTCCCAAATTCTCTTGACGCTTCTCAGTTAAGCACTTGATGTCATGGGCATCATGTTGATATTCCTTCGTTAACAAAGTCTTCTCCTCCTCCTTCTATCTTCTCTGGTGAAAGTATAGATACTAGTAATCATAAGTCTAAATGAAATAGAAAGAGGAAGAATAGGAAGAAGAAATCACCAACCTCTGTGAGTCATGTTGGAGATAGGTCCTCAACCTCTGCAAGTCATGTTGAAGACCAAAACCCAGCCTATGCAATTCATGTTGGGGGGAAGCACCCAGCCTCTGCAAGTCATGTTAGGAGAAAAAGTCCAATCAATGCTTATCATACTGGCAATAGGTCTGTAGTCTCTGCGAGTCATGTTATTGACCCATCACCAACCTCTGCAAGTCATGTTGGAGATGTACAACTAATCACCGTTATTCATGCTGGGGGCATTGATTCTGTTGAGAAACCTAGACGGATAGGACATAAGCCTAAGTTCCCTTGTAAGCTTTGCAAGGGAGATCACCTTACTCATTTGTTCCTTGGAATTCTAGAGGTACAAATATTGTGGTCCCTGTCTGCAAGCTCTTCTGATTCTGAGTCTTCTGAGGTTTCCTCACAATATATTCAACCTTTGGTTGATGAAGTGGTTGTGTCAATGCAATCTTTGGCTGATCCCACTCCTCTTTTGGGGGGTGATGTGCTTGTAGACCGTGTTGTCTTGCAACCTATTCAGTTAGTGGTTGAGAAAGTGGTCACGCCGATGCAGAGTTCGACTGATCCCACTCTTCTCTTGGAGAGTGTTGATTCTACCAAAGTGGTCACGCCGATGCAATCTTCGGTTGATCCCACTCTTCTCTTGGAGAGTGATGTGTCTACCGACTATGTTTTTAGCATTTTCAGTTCGGTACTTTCAGAACAAGGGGGCGTTTTGTTCACTTTGAGCACACCTCCTCCAAGCCCTAGGATGGTTACCTTTGATTGGAATGACCTTGTTGATCCTTGCCTTCCTTATTCTACACCTTTTCAAATAAGGGTTGAAGTTAATTCAACAAACATTTATCGATGTATTGTGGATGAAGGAGCCTCTGCAAGTATTTTATCCTCCTCGGTTTGGAAAGCTTTGGGTTCTATCGAGCTTGTGTCTGCTTCGCATGAGTTGTTAGATTTTGAAAAACATTCTAATGAATATTTGGGGTTTCTTCCTCAGTTTCCTATCTTATTAGGTGGGAAGATTGTCATTGTCGATGTTATAGTGGTGAAAGGCTCGTTAGATTTAAATATGCTTCTCGGGCATGATTATGTATATGTTGTGAACGTTGTGTTGTTTACGCTCTTCCGGGTGATGCATTTCCCTCATAATGGAAGCATTATCACTATTGACTAGATGTCATCTGATAATCACCATCCTAATTCGGTGTTATTTCAGGCTACCCCTTTATATGTTCCTAGTGTTTGTGTAGAATCTACCCCGCCATGGGTTAATTATGTGGCGTATTATCCTCGATGTTCAATTTCTCCTGAGCAGGAACCTATGCATTCATGTTTGCCTTCTCGAGACATGGTCTTGAAAATTGATTTGTTGGTTTATTCGATGGGGGCATGGGAGCCCTTGCTTCCCCCTCTTGGTACAAGTGATCTCATCAGGATTACTTGAGAAAAGTAGCCCCCTGGAGTCTTCTTTAAGCCCTTTTCAGACTCTCTAAACATGAAAAGATTTATGAGCGATCTTGTTACACTTCACGCTCGCCAAACTCAAATTTGAAGGCACGTTTGTCTGGTGGTAGTTTACCCCTTTTTTGGTCGGGACAATCAATTGTATGATTAAAGGTATACTCTAGGAACCTCGATTCGCTAGAAGAGTATTCTCAGGTATAAGTTTAACCCTTTTTCGGGCCAGAGGGACTAAATTTACGAAAAATGAACATTCTCCTTGGTTTTGGTCTATCACCTTTTTCGGGCCTTGGAGATTATTTACAAAAAAGGAACCCCCATGAAGTCCATAGTTAATCTCTTTTCAGAGTCCCTAAAATTGAAAAGATCGTCGAGTGATCTTGTTCCTTCACACTCGTTAAATTGGTTCAGAAGAACATCTATTGGCATGAGTTTACCCCTTTTTTCGGCCTGTGGATTATGGAGGAAAAAGGTACATCTCAGGAGATTCGTCTCGCTGGGAGAGTTCTCCTCAGTAAATTTTATACTTTTTCGAGCTAAGGGGACTAAATCTAGAGAAAGGCAGTGAGTCCATAGTTAAGCTCTTTTTAGACTCCTTAAAATTGAAAAGATTGTCAAGTGATCTTGTCTTTGTCACACTTGTTAAAATGGTTTTGAATAGACGTCTTTTCGGTGCTAGTTTACCCATTTTTCGACCCAACTAGACTATTTCCGAAAAAGGTACCCCTTGGAGTCTTCTTTTACGTTTTTTTTTTTCAGATTCTCTAAACGTGAAAAAACTACGGAGCTTACCTTCTCTGGGCTCGTTAAAAATTACATTGAAGGGGGTTTCGTTGTGTCTTGTTAATCACATTTTCATCTCTGCATCTTTGGCCCAATGTCAGCTCCTTTGAAGCATGCCTTATACGCAAGCCTTGTAGCGCTTTTCCTCTGCGACTTTACACCTTGACCCATGGAGGAATTTTCCCCGAGTGTCATTTTCCTGCACATGTCTCCTTGCTCTGAGAATTAGTGTGTTCCTTGCGCCTGGAACTAGTATGCTTGCTTGCGACACTCGTTCCTCCTTTGTAACGTAGCATTCTTTTATTCTTTTTCAAGATCTTTAAAAATTTGAAAACGACAAAAAAGAAGAAGAAGAGGGGACGAGAAATATATATTCTTTTTTGGCAGTAAAATGAGTTTCCCTTGGACAAAGCACATCCTTCCATTTGTTCATCAAGCATTGGGATCTAATATGACCTTAGGAAGTTGTTCTCACTACATAGAGTTGTGTCCTGCTCCATTTGGTTACTCTTCCAAACACATAGAGAGTTTGTGTTGCCTCCTGCATCATGAACTTATGTTAATGTCATGCTGCCTGAGTCTGATCATTTTTCGTGATTTTGTCCAAGGGAAGTTTCACCCAACCTGAGTCGACGTTTTTGTAGTTTGTCTCTTGTCCTCATGACTTGACCATCCCGAAATTCCAATAAAGTCTATGTTCAAAATCAATGAAGTTCTATGTCTGATCATCGAGATCCTCTTGTCTTTTCCCAACGAACCGTTGAAGACCTCTGGGAAGTGAAGTCATACACTCACATTGTACTCCTACCTGAGTTTTGAAGATCTTGAAGTTGTTGCTCGAGCTATGAAGTCCTCATCTCTAGCCATCGCACGGTATTGGCTTCTTGAAGATGGATACTATACTTGTATATCTTTGATTTTGAGATGTAGATCCGTTGTGTATTGTTCACGGCTACACTTTATATAGTTATATGATATGGATCTGCAGTGTATTTTATTGGCAGCCATCATTTATTTCATCATGAGCATGGGTATGCCCACCTCGGAGAGACAATTGTTATTTTTGCAGATGGCACCTCCTGAACTCTGGTCCAGGGCTCACTCATTTCGTACATTGGTGAAGATTTTGTAATGTATTTCGGCCATCAGATGCTCTTCTGACCTCACGCATTAGGGGGCATCTGTTATAACCCTAAATTTCTCAACACATGCATACCTGGCCTTTGGCCCTCTTACTTGCATTTTTTGCCAAGCCATTATTGAGTTTCTCTTCTAAAAAACCAATTTTTTAAATATGTACGCATCCTGCACCAATACTGCCCACATACATACGCTTGTTGCACCACTACAACCCATGTACATATGCATGTTGCACCATTACAGTCTGTGTATACTTGCAAAAGTTGCAAAAAATAAAAAGTTGCAAGGAATTCACTAAGATTACGGGCTATTGGGTAGTTTCCCAACTAATCCATCGCCTATAGCCCGTCACCCAACCGAATAACCATCATTTTGTCATATAAAAGGAGGTGTTGGGGTTTCATTCCATATATAGACATAAGAATGGTGAAACTCTGTCTGTTTCACATCCCCTCCTTACCCCAAGTAATTGCAACCCTTTTGCGAGAATTGCCTCAGAATTCCCCAATTTGCCTTTCTTCCTCCATCAGAAACCCATTTTACTTCCCAAGAAAAAGGTTGAGAGGAGAAGCCATACGAAGGTGCACTTGGAGCTTGGTAAAGAGGAGCCCGGACCAAGTTCGTGTAGCAATAGCCGACTTTGGTTGTAAGTGATCATTGTATTATCAATAAAAGAAGTACTTTTTCTGTCCCAAATCATGGCGTGTTGAATGTTTCTAATGGTTTATGTTTTAATATTCTAACGTCTAACCTTGATTTGTATATGAATTGCATGCTTGTAGCTTTCTGTTTGTCTGTCTTTGAATGCAGGCCAGCCTTGGGAGGAGGCGTGCAGTCAACGAAGCTTTCAAGCACGAGAGGATAATCACCAGACGCATAGTAGAGGTAGAGTTACTCGATCCTTCTCATTTTGCTTTTTTTGTATGAGTCTAGGGTATGTTTGGGGTAGTTAGAGAAGTAGGAGACTTTTAAATGGTTATTGATCTACCTACATTGAAAACCCTGGTGTAGTCTTAAGGGGGGGTTTTCCCACTAGCAGAGGCTTAAAGAGATTGTGTGGTAATCAAATAGTAAAGACAATTAAAGCACTTCTAGTAATCTTAGTTTGGGGCATTTGGTTGGCCAGAAATGCTACTCTATTTGAGGGTAGACAAATACACCCAATTTAGTGTGCTTCTCAAGGATTATGTATTCTCAAGAGTTTTCCCCAAGAAAAGTTGGCTAATCCATTGAGAAATATTGTTGATGCGGTGGTGGATAAGATAGGGGCATGGGCATATTTTGATGGGGCAACCCAAGGTGACCCCTAGATTTGTGAAGTTGAAGGAGTTATGTTCCTTAATGATTCTCATTGTTTGAAGTTTAGAGATGGGTTTGAGTGATGAACTAACAATTACACTGAACTTATGGATCTTAAACTCCTTTATTTGGTAGGTGAAAAGGGGGCTACAAAGCTACAAGTTTTTGGAGACTATTTGAATGTGATTAAGTGGTTAAGAGGTGAACATAATCATTTAAATGATTTACTACTACCATTACTTGAGAATGACCTTCACTGATACAATTTTGTATTTATTAATATCTCCTTCAATCATGTTTATGGGGAGAGAAATTATGTTGTTGATGCTTTATCCAAAGTTAGGATACAAATGGTTCATGGATAATGGTTTATTCAAGAAGAATGGGGGGGAACCTTTCAGATCATTACCATCCACCCTTTCAGGATTGAGATAATGCATTGCTTAAAGTTTCCATTGTTGTTTTTGGAGCTAACTGTGTTTTCTTTTGGGTTTTCAATTTACTCTAGTCTATTTAAATTCATTTTTTCTTGTAATAGGTTTTTAATTCTATGGTGGTGATACTTTGAACTTCTAATTTTGTGAAGAGCTAAGTTTTTGTGCTGTATAATTTACATTGTTGATATATTTGGGGATATGTAGTTGGTACTATTATATTTACAGGCTTATATGCTTCCTGGGTAAGGAATGTCCTCTTTTTTGAGTTGTTACTTGTTACTTGGAACTAAAAAAATATGTCATGTGGTTTGATGCTTTTTCGATAGCTTGCTCATTTAAGAGCTCAACATGTCACTTGCAGGAATTGAACCTGGGTGGGGGGAAACACCCCTCAACACAAACCACTCGGGCTAAACCCAATTGTCTAATTTTGTATTAAACTTATTTCTCGTTTCTAGAATCCAATGACCCTGAAAGTTAAATTTCCTATTAATCCATACTTCACATCAAATTTTTGAGAATTTAAGCCAATTCATAATTGAGTAAAAGCCATAAGGACATTATTATACCATACACACATTTTAAATCATAATAAAACTTTGCTAATCTCTATTTTTTTATTATCTAATTCTTATCAAAATTATAACAAATAAAAAATCATTACTTTAACACTAACATGCTCTTACATTAATCAACAACATTTAATATGTTAATAATATACATCCTTATAACATTTAATATGTTAATAATATACATCCTTATAAGAAATAAAAATGGGCATAACATTTAATTGACATATCATTGGAACAAATAAAAATGGGTATAACATTCAATTGACATATCATTGTAACGATAAGAAAGATTATGACAATATAGTGTGAGTGGGCCTAATGGTTAAGAACGTGTATTTCCTCCTAAGAAGTCACAAGTTCAAATCCAGAGAGACGGATAAAGGTCTCTTGTCCCACAAACAAGGGGGTCTGACCTTAAAAATAGATTATTATTTCCACATAAAAATATTAAAATATTCAATAAAAATAATCTTTAATATATAATAAAATAAAAAATAAATTTATTTTTTCACATAAAAACATTAAAATATTTAATAAAACATAATCTTTAATATATTTATCTTCACAAAAGAAAATATTCAATAAAAATTAATTTTTAATATATTAATAAAATGAAAAATAAATTTATTTTTCCACATAAAAATATTAAAATATTTAATAAAAAATAATCTTTAATATATTTATCTTCAAAGGAGAGAATAATTAATTTTTAAGAAAACTTTTTTGAGTCACTGATTTCTATTTGGGATTAAAACTTTCTTAGTATCTTTTCTTATTTTCTTCACAAATGCCTTCATTATAGTTTTGAATAGAGTTCATTTTATTCGTTACAGTAATCTTCTTTTTTGTTGTATTGTGAGTTTTTTAATGGCGTATTTTTTTTATTAACATATTTTAAATTAATATCATATTTAAAATAGTTTTTAACTTTTTCCTTTATACTTGTTTGTATCAATATTATTGTTAATGGTAATTTTTCTTTTTAGATTTAGTATTCTATTGATCAATATTATTGTTAATAGTAATTTTACTTTTTAGATTTAGTACTCTATTGGCAATTTATTTGATACTTTGTTACCTTCTAGAGAAACATTTAAAAATATTTAAATCTCCAAGTGAAGTGCAACTTTAGAAGTATTTAGGAAGGTTGTCCAGTGTTATCACAACAATTCTTCTTTTTATTTTAAATATATATTTTTTTTCAACACAAGAATGGAAACTCTAAAAAAAGATTATTTTATGATAGTGTTTAGAAATAAAGGAAGATTCCAAATATTAGTGTCTATCCAATTGGGTGATGAAGTTAAGAATGGAAACTCTAAAAAAAATTATTTTATGATAGTGTTTAGAAATAAAGGAAGATTCTAAATATTAGTGTCTATCCAATTGAGTGATGAAGTCAAGATCAAAGAGCACGAGAATTTAGATATTATGAAGAAGACATAATTAAGCTATTCACTAATATGATATAATTAATCCAAAACCAGTTTTCAAATTATGCAAAAATAAGTGGGAGTCCTTATATAAGATAACCATCACAACCATGAAATTATAGTCAAGATCATCGTGCAACCATTGAACAAAGAAATAATAACCACAATATGAAATCCAAAATAGACAAAGTTGGATAGCGTTCTTATTGAATGAACAACCAACAATACATCATTCTTGAAATCTGATTTCGCAACAAGAACAAGAGAACCATAATGTGTCACACTTAATCTTTCTCCTAACCTAAGACAACCCTAAAAAATAGAGTGAACAACCTCAACTAGAAAACTACAACAACAAATATCTTTCAATAATTCAAGGTGACGTCAAGGATTAGGGAGGGTTTACAACCTCTACTCTAATTTCTTCTTACGTGTCAAACTTGCATTTTTTCAAAGATTATTTTAACAACAAAAAACCATGGAAATCCTTGCAAAAACTCTCATCATTCTTAAAAGAGAAAAAGAGAGATGTAAAACCTCACATGACCTTGTCCATTAACTTCTTTCTCCCAAAAGATTTTCAATTAAGCTTGGAAGGGAATCCCACACTTTCAACCATGCCTTTAGCAAATGAATCTTCTCCTCTATTATATCCTTTAAACCAAACTCTAATTCATAGAATAACATTTCTTTTTAAAAGACCCTAGAATCCTCTTTGAGTTTTCCTTTTGAGTCAATAAAATAGGTCCATATTGCACTTGTGATCTTATATTTCATGAGATCCCTTTATAACATGCATTTATTACTCATTTGAGAGTTTGACCATGTCAACAATACCACATGACATCTCCTCATGCAAATATCTTCTAAATATGTAAAAAATACCTTAGACAAAGTGTTCTCACCCCAAATCTCTCCTAAAAGATGAACACGCCTCCAAATATGTAGAAAAGGCATTAACAATGTTTATTTACCTTAAAATACCTCAAAAGGAGAAATATACCTCCAAATATAGATAGCTATTTATGTCATAGAACCAATTCCAAGACGCACTAAGTTTAAGTGCATCCGACTTAATAATGAACATTTTTTAGGAATGCATGTGAAGATAGATTAGATAATGTGTCCTTACCATCAAAAGTTCTCCTTCAAGGGAAAACATGTCTCCAAATATGTGAAATTGATCCAGGTGGATATCGGTGGCCACCCACCTTTTCCAAATGGCTCAAAACGACTTTCTGACAATTTTGGCAATTTACTATTTTTAGCAAGTTTTAACTTCCGGGGCCATTTTGAGGGCCCAAATGAAGGTTTTTCGAGATCGAGGTTCTCAATGATAG
>ML801648.1:77546-91131 GCA_009831015.1 Picea engelmannii
AGGTCAATTATGATTTCAACACTTGCTACTAAAACAACATCTCTACCCTTTCTTCTAGATATTGCATCGTTCCCTTAAATCACATCATTATTGTTAGAATTGAATTAAAACTTTAAAAGACACACACACATACAATTGTGTGTGTAGACACACATGTGCACACACACACACACACACACACACACACACACACACACACACACACATGTATATATACATGACATTCTAGGCAAAAAACATTAAGCAATCCTTTAAAAACCAATGTAAATTATGGAAAAATATCGAGTAAAATGAAATTTCAATGTGAAAAAGGTTTTAACAAAACTAGTTTGTAAGTGATTAAAAGTAATTTGGGTGAAAAAAGTAGTTTATTTCACTTTTCACTATCACCTACCTCTTTCATTTGGATTTTTTCCCATTTGTAGCTATTTTTCCCAGCGTTGATTGCAAGAGCTCCGGGCCATCATTTGTTATTCCATCTCGACCAGGTTAGAGATCTGATCCTCCTCTTTCTTTTCAATGATTTCATGGTCGTTTTAAGCAATTTTTGACTATTTTTGGGCTCCTTGGGAACCTCCAGTGCGCCCTACTAGGGTGGTTCTCCCCTAAGGCATCATGAGGGGTGTAATCTCAGATATTGGCGCCCTGATTCCTTTGACTAGGGGGCACCAGGGCTTTGTAATAACTTGTAGGGGGGCTGCCAGGCGCAAAATACAATTTTTTTTTCATGATTTTACTGTTTAGGATGGCATTTTTTTGACTTGGAGAGTTTAACTAATGATCTTTAATGTTGATTTGCAGGGATTTTGATAGCCAATATGCTCGAGTGGAAGGAAAGAGAACAAGAAAATGATGATTTGGATGCATTGCATGACCCTCAAGCGAGGGAATCTCTCCGGAACTGCGGGCTATTGAAATACTTCAAGATATAGAATATGCGAAAGGAAATACATCTCCTTGAGAATTTGATTGGATTATGGGATGTTGATGAGAAGGCCTTCTGAGTGGGATCTTGCATGTTGGATATTGACATTGAGGATGTGTATTTTATAACGTGGCTCTCGAGGAGAGAGGCACCCATCATCCTATTCGGTCATCGGACCATGCCACAACAAAAAAATGAGTATATAGCACAATTTTGTGTGCCAAGATCGCATAAGGAGAGTGGAAGGATTGTGATAAAGGATGTGAGGGATCTTCCACTATGAGTTATATTATTTACTATTACCAAACTGGTAGGAAGCACCAGTCCCCATATATCTTCCAAATCACAGATGGAATATGTCGTTCAGTGCCTTGAGCCGAGGATCTATAATTGGTGTGCAAGATTTTTGGAAAATGTGAAATATCAAATTTCCATATGTAGAGCGGGAAAACATAAAAAATTTGGGTATGGATATTTCCTAGTATCGTTCTTCTTGGAGTGAGTACTGCAGATGCAACCATAGGTTGCATTGATTGAATATCCTGTATCTGAGCCTCAGATGTAGAGGTGAACCGGTCTTTCGCCTTGGTTTGGGAATGAGCCCTCATCCTTTTCTTTTACTGTTGTCTTCTTCGCATGGTGGAAGAGGAAGATTGTGATGGTGGAGGACTACCCTTATGCCAAGGTTGATTTTAGGGGTAGTGCAGATCTAGTGCTCCTTGAAGGGGAATAATGGGATGCATCAGGTAATAACACAGGAGATCGTGACCTTGAAAAAGCATATTTTTTGTTTTATAATATATGCATTTTTTGTTGTACAAGGAGGGATTTAAACATGTTTGTTTTTCATCATGCAGAGAAAGGGATGGCTCATCTAGTTGGAATGTCACCATTTGGACGACGCAATGGTGCCTAGACAACAACGGAGGTAGGTGGTGAAGTTGTAGGAATTCGCGAGGAAGAAATGCATCTTAGGGGATTACCATGGGTGTCCCCTCCATGATATTACAAAATATTCCTTTACACCTACAGAGGCACACAATGGGTGTACTAGAGAGTCTTAGTCATCTTTTGTGGTGAGTAGCTAGGGTAGTGGTGTGCTATCATGAGCACAATGTAGTATAGGGAAACAAGTAGAGTTTGTTGCAGTCTTACTATGATGATGTACGGGCATAGTAGCCCACATTACACACACACACACACACACACACACACACACACACACACACACATATGGGTTTTGTCTCAACTTCTTATGTTACAATGATGTGATTTATTTTATGTTTATGATTTTATGATCTTGAATATTCATCTATGTGCAAGATTCCAATCCAACACATAATTTGCTAATGAATCTGTAATGGTATTAAGTTCTCTCGGTATATGTTGGTATTCTACATAAGTAAAAAACCTTTTGAGATGGAAAACCCTTAAGTAGAGTTGTAGCAATATTGGATTTCGTATGGTATAAATGCGATTGGGTTGACAAACAACAAGTTGGGAATCAAGGTTAATGATAATTTGAGATATGCCAAGAGAGATGGCCTCAGTCAAAAGTCCAATAATGGCATGATATTCTGCAACATTATTGGTTGCAAGTCCAAGACAAGTCCCACTTGAGCTCACCAACTCGCCAGAATGGTAGATGGTCCAAGCTACATAAGCTAAGTTCTGGGCATGTTGGCTAGCGCCATCCGCAAATCCAAAATGTATTGGGAAAGATGCTGACATCTACGCATTCAAGCACAAAGAAGGGTATAAGCAACTAAGGATGAAAAAAAAATCATTCACGCAAAAGTAAAAACACACCAAACCAAAACATATGGTGCAATAATGTATAAAGCACACATGCAATATTTCTTAAGCATAATACTTTTTCAGGTAGATCCCGTTGAGAGTCTCACTGAGAGAGATTCCATCATAATCTATTAGCTCATAAACACATTTTTGTAGCACAAGTTTTATGATATAAGGTCCATGCCACATAGGCTCTAATTTCCCTGCTTCAAGTTTATCGTGGTCCTGGTCATAGACCATGACCAAATCTCCTTCTATGAATATGCAAGGTCGGAAAGACTTATCATATTGGGTCTCGATGCATTTTTTATATGTCTCGTTAATGAGAGCAGCATCACGATGGGTTTCATCCAACTTCGTTAGATATATGAATCATTCTTCTTCAACAGAGGTGTGGGTAAGGATCTCTACGACTAGTTTTAGAGATGGAATCTCGCATTCAATCAACAACACCACTTCCAACCCATATACCAAATGCAAAGGTGTGAATCTAGTGTTATTTTTAACTAAAGTCCGATAGGCCTAGAGTGCTGAGAATATTTGCAAATTTCAATTGGTTTTATTCACCCCCATGATTTGATGAAGCATGGTTTTCAAGACTTTGTTGACGACTTCAACTTGTCCATTGGCTTGAGGATAATATGGGGATGAGTTTTCATGTTGAAAACCCAATTTGGTGCACAACTCACTCATCATATGATTTTGGAAATGGGATTCGTGATCAATTACGATAGCTCGTGGGACTCTGAGTTGAGTGATGATGTGGTTAAACACAAAAAGTGTTGTAGTTCGGCCATCGTTTAGAAATGTAGGCATAGTCTTAGCCCATTTAGTGAAATAATCGACTGCAACGATAATATAACCATGCCCCCCGAATGAGGTAGGCTTACATTGCATGAAATCAATTCCCCATTTGGAAAAAGGGACGATGACAAAAAATGGATGGAGTGGAGTTGGGTGGGTGTTGGTTACTCGCTTTCCTTATCGGGTTGTCTGAGTTATTGACCTAGGGTTCATGTCATTCGGGGTTCCAACAAAGCCTCTAAAACTATCGACCCTCCTGGTAAATTAGAAGGCAACACATCGCCCAGAAAGTGCTGCGCAGTCTCACCCGAGATAGATTTAAATGGGTGGTTGTAAGACTTAGGTGTTTATAGCCTAGGACATGGTAGGGGAGAGGGGTTTCTTAATTAAGGTCAGATACTGTGAGCTGTGAGGGAGAGTACTTGTTCCTTGGATTCACATACGAATATCCCACAGTTTAATTAAAGCTAAGTATAAGCATATTCATAACAATGTATTAACTCATTTATCAAGTTTAACCATCAATTTCTGAAAGAAAGAAGAAACACACATACATTTAACACATTACATGAGAATTACCGTGGTTCACCCCCTCCTGGGCTACGTCCACAAAGATTTGGCTCTTGGCTCTTGTATTATGATAGTTCTGCATTTCTGGCGCCTCGCGCTTACAATTCTTCACAAAGCTGGGTAAGATCTATGTGAGGTGAACTAGATCGCACCAGGCTCCATGGCCTGTGCTCTATTCCTCAGATCTACCTTTCCTTGGGTCTCCTTTGCTCAACAACTTACAAAATCGGTTCATACCGCTCACAACATTACAGAGAATCGCTAACAACTACTAACTAACAACCTTATATGATACTTTCGTATCTATATTTATACATTTCCGGCTCTTCATCCTATTACATAATATTACCAAAACCCTAACCCTTCCTACATTAGGTATTTCTCCCATATGCGTGTTACTCCTCCTCCAGCTGTCGCTTTCCTTTGTGCACGCTTTCTTGCATGCGTGTGTGCTGCTCTTCTGCCAGTTGTTACTTCAGTTTTTTGCATGCTTTCTTTCCCACGATCGTTCTTCTTTCCTCTTTGGCCTAGTGCCAACAATGTGTACGTGCTTTCTTCTGAAAGATTTTACAGGGTGGACATTTTTTAACGGTCACAATGCAATCTTTGAAAATGGTTGGAAAAAAATAGCCTGCACATAATATTTTCTGGGTTGAAGCCATCCTAGAGACATGACCGCCACAAGATCCTATGTGACAGTCATTTAAAACACGTTCAACCTCTTCATGGGTTAAACAACGTTGTAGAAAAATATCAATACCATGGCGATACAAAGTGTCACCAACAATAAGGTAGTATTTTGAATGGTGTCTAATACGATGTCATTTTTTTAGACTAAATACCTGGCTAGAAGCGTTGGTTCTGGAGATATAAAAGAATGTCTCCATACAAGGGATCAAACATACAGATAAGGAACAATGACTCATCAGGGAGGGAATCACTGGGTTCAGTTTCTTCATCGATATGGGGAAGATCACAACTTAATTCAGTGAAAACTAATGATTTCTTTGCTTTGTATTTGGTGAACTCGAGATCAAATTCCTGAAGAATGACGATCCATTTTTAATTCTTTCCCCCAAGTTCTCGACGATTCAATATGTGGTACATGGGGTTTGAGTCAACAATGACCGTGGTAGTGCAAAGTAAGATGTAGTGTCGAAATATTTGGACAACAATGACTGCTGCCAAAGCCAACTTTTCAACATGTGAATAACGAAGTTCAGGACCTGAAAGGCTCTTACTTAAATAATAGATCACATGTTTTGCACTATCATCGTCCTCTTGAACTAACACCATGACAATAGTGGAAGCAGATGAGGCTAAATAAAGGATGTAATATCTCACATAGTTGGGGGAATGTAATAGTGGTGTATGCATTAAATCATGTTTGAGATCATCAAATGAGCATTGAGCAATTTCATCCCAGATGAAAGGGACATCCTTTTGCATCAATATCCTGAATCCTTTTGTGATTTCTGCGTAATTGCAGATGAAATGGCATAGAAAATTTTCCTTCCCTTGCAAACTTTGGAGTTGAGTAATGTTGTTGGGAGGAGGTATAGAGAGGATAGCTTTCACTTTTAAGGGATCCACCCTAATCCCTTCTTTGGATACTATGAAGCCTAGGAGTCTCCTTGATTCAACAAAAAAAATGCATTTGTTGGGGTTCAAATGTATGTTTTAATGTCTACATATAAGAAAAATCGCTCTTAGATGACCAATATGATATTTTCGATGATCTGAATGAGTTGGAAAGTCATCGAGATAGGGCTCAACAATATGCTTGATATTGTGGAAAGTGTGCGACATGGCTCTCTCGAAGCTGGCTCCAGCATTTTTAAGGCCAAAGGGTAATTTCCGATAAGCGAAATTCCCCCACGAGAAGATGAAGGATATTTTTTGTTGATCAACTGGTAAAATATCTATTTGGTTATAGTCGGAGAAGCCATATATGAAATATAAAATGACGCTTCCGATGCAATTATCGATAATTTGGTCGATGAAGGGTGTAGGGTAATTATCTTTCAGACAAGCCTTATTGAGATCCCTATAGTCGACACAAACATGAATTTTCCCTTGATTCTTTGTGACCAAAACGATGTTGGAAACCCATTCGGTCATAGGTACGGGGTAAATAAAACAAGATTTCAGTAATTTTTCTACTTTTGCCTTTATTATCGTTGTTTTCTTAGGATGAACATGGCGAAGTTTCTATCATACGGGTTTAACTCTAAGGTAAGTTTTGATTTCATGTAAAATGATAGAAGGGTCGATCACTAGAATTTATTCGTAGTTCTGGGAAAAACTGTTGTGAAATTATTTAAACATGGCGATGTAGTTTTGAATTTATTCAGTTGAACACTTCATGCCTAATTGGATGTTTTCCATGACACCTTCTTTTTATTATATGTCTACACTGATGGTTTGTGATATGTTTCCTAAATTTCCCCAGAGAATGTATCATGAGTGAGTATCAGAGATTGAGGATTGTTGACAATATCAATTGGAAAGATAGATGGAATATCCTTCTTGATTTCATCCAAATTGGGAAGAAAGGATGAGCGGTGGTGGTTATCATCCCATGGTGACTCTTCGATACTAAGAATTTCCATAATGGATTCATCGGATGGAAAAATCCATAGGATGTAATCAAAGGTTGATGATAAGGAATCTAACTAGGATGGTAACAAATAAGAATTAGATACCAACAGATGTTTTTCTTCGAGTGAAGGAGAGACAGATTGAATGGATTCATATTAAGCCTCAACGGGACTAAGCGACATAGTGTCACCTAGTGTATCAAATTCTAAAGGACCAGGTACAGTCCAAGGATTAGATGATTTGAGTGATTGATGTAGCATGGTCAAAATCATATTTATTGTTGTGATATGTTGTGAAATTTGAGGAACGCATGTGGGGAAAGTTCCCATGAGCGAAGAATAGTTCGGTAGACCTACCCCTACACTTTCATAAGTAATCTTTGAGTCCCCCAAAAATGGAGTGTCGTTGTTTGTTTGATTGCAATCATCATGTGTATAGTAATCTAACTAATCTATGGTAACTATTTTCCTTGATGAGGAAACTAGAAACATCGAAAAACCAAAGAGGCCACAACAATCATAGTATAAAAACAGCTTCTTCCAAGAAACAAGTTATAATCTAAAGGAGTGTCGACTACTTCCACATCGAAATTTTTTTTTCTTACCCCAGTTGAACAACTAATGATTGCAATAGTCCATGAGGTCTCTAACCTTGTCCATGAAATGCTTTCAACATGGTAGGAGATTGATTAAGACCAGGTGATTTAATACCTTTCCAACAGGCTAAGGACATGACACATGTTGATTCTCCTTCATCCAATATAGTGTGATGAATATGTTGATTATGAACAACAACATCGATTTGAAACGTAAGTTGGTGAGAGAGCCTTGATTTATAATTGTCCAGGTTAAATGTGATATTATTGGATGACTCGGGATATATAGCTCCAATGGATTCCAAGAGAGTCCTACATTGGCTGGGGTAGTGTTGCATAACTTTGAGAGCCGACATTGCACAAGGTGCTTGGGCCAAATCTTCAACAATGTTGTAGTTCTGGGAAGCATGATAGTTTAGATTAAAAGTCGACTTTCAGATAGTACTCTTGGGTAGACGTAATATAGATTCAAAGGTAGGTTTCTCAATATGGAGAGGTCCAGATGGAGGGGTAATATATGTGGAAGGTGGATCAGTCACGACTCCATTAGTTACACTTTCTTTACCGGTTTTCCCTGGAAGTGTGTCATATGTCATAGTCCTAGTGGTCAAATACACACCATTGAACATGTAAATAAGTGCAGTTGAGGAAGAATCCTCATTAGGAGGATGACTTAGGTTTCCTCCTTGCAGAGGTGCAAGATTTTTCGCAACCAATGACTACTGTTTTGGAAAAGGATGTGTCAAAACAACGGGTTGTGAATTTCCTTTAAATAATTTTGATACTTCTTCCCGATGGGGACAATCTATTGTGTAATGATATTCAACACATATGAGACAGGGAAATTTTAGTTTCCATTATGGTTTATTTTCAACAACAGGTGGTTGTGCTTTTGTTTTTGTATTTTCTATTTGATTAGTTTTTTTCTTGGATTTATTCTTAGCCTTGTTTTTTACTCCCGAATGTGGTGGTGAAGTAGTTTGAATTGCATTTACTTCAAAAACTTTAGTTGGGGTGGAATTTGACGGGACAAAAGTATGCACTGTAGTTGAGGTAGATACATAATGATTTGTTGTCCCATGCGACTGTAAGGCACGCTGAGTTTTGATAGAATCGATAACATCATTTGAATGAATGGTTATTGGATGGTTTGGGATGGATCGGTTGATGTTCAGGGAGAATTTGGGATCAGTTCATAAAAAGTACCGGATTAGGAATAAACTAAATATAATTATTGGGCAAGAGCAATATCTTCATCTTCTATAACTACACCTCCCATTGCCACATCACGAGCAATAGGAGGTAACATGTATTTTGTGAACCATTCTGCCAAAAATTGATTAGGGATGGTATCTTTGATCAACCATCGTCGTCGTCTCCATTCATGAATATGATTAGAAATGTGTATGGAGTTAGTCTGATGAAGGGAGGTAAAAATCTCCATTCTGGTTTCGTATCTAATTGGAAACTGAAAATGGGCAAGGAGAGCCATTGCAAGCGAATTGAAATCTTGAAAAAGATCCACGTTGTAATTCAATGTACCATTTTTCCACTAAGCCCGTAATAGTATGCTAGAAAACATGCAAACAAATAGAGTCATCCATCAGTGAGTTTGATGAAAACCAAAGATGAAATGTCATGACATGGTTGTTCGGGTCTTCTCCAGGTTTACCGTCAAATTTTGGAATATTTGATGGTAACTTGGCAGGAATTATTGGCCAGAAGGAGAAGTGTAATATGAGATCGTTTGTCAATTTCGACAGGTCTGGGAGGTCTTAAGTAGCCAAAAAGGGTAATTGTTGATTACTTTGAGGATGATATTGGTGAGGCATGGGAACACTAGTAGGACCATAAACTGGTTTTTGTGGGAAGTTATATCCAGAAATTCCTCCCATATGTGGATGTTGCGGATTTTGGCTAGAAAAATTAGGATTCATTTGTTGAGGAACTTGGGTAAAAGGTGAAGGAAAACCAATTTTACCCTGAGGAGGATAACCAGTGTAACCCAAGGGAGGATAACCAATTTGACCTAGATAAGGGTAACCAGGTTAACCTTGGGGAGGATTACCAGTTTGACCTTGAGGAGGGTAACCAGTTTGACCTTGAGGAGGGTAATGAGTCTGACCCTAGAGAGGGTATCGAGGTTGACCCTGAGGAGGGTAACCGGTTGGACCTTGAGGAGGGTAAGATGATTTTCCTTGAGAACCCCAAGTGGGATTCTAGACACTTGGGTATGGTTGTCCAGAATACAATCCTGAAGGATTAGGATTTAAAGATCCTCCTTATGGGTTGGGATTTGAGATCATCCCTAATTTAGTGTATTAAAAGATCCTCCTTGGGGTGGTCCCCAATATGGTTGTGGGTTTTCGACAAAAGAACTTGGAACTTTCCCCCCTGCCATAGTTTGGGTAATAATTGGGACTTGTCCCACAAATGAGGGTTTCCCCCAGTAGGGATTTGTCCACTTAATGAAGGTTTCCCTCTGGTAGGGATTTTTTTATTGATGGAGGATTCCCCCCTAGTAGGTATTGATGGTATGAAAGGGTTTTGCATTCTATGATGGGAAGGTGTCCCAACAAGATTCTGTGGTGTGAATGAATTTTCTACTTGAAGAGGCATCGTTGGTGTAACCATCATAGTACTTTATAAATGACTAGGAAGTACAAGATCTGCATCACTCGTTATTTGTCTTGAAGTGGTAGCGGTATTAAGTGTTGGTCCAATAGGGTGGTAAGAGTACTGACTTGATGGTCCTGCATCTACATCGGTGGTGATATATGTATGTGGAGGGATAAAGAGTGGTCTATTCAAATTGAATTTTTCATAAAGATCACGACCCGATGGAGTTAACCATATAGGAAGAACATGAGTTTGATGTGGATCTACCATTTCAGTAGAGAAGATAAGGGTTGCATATTCTTCATTTGTATGGGGTTGTTCTGGTTCCATGTCAATTTCTCCAAATGGCCTTGATGATAATCTAGGATAATTTTCAACTACGATATTTCCTGAAGAGTCTACTTGGAGAAGAAGTGGATCAAGAGCGTTGGTCAATGTTGGGTTTACAGGAAGGATATGACCTTCCTTAATTATTACGATTGTTCCCTCAGGATGTTCAATCAAAGGAGTAGAAACATTCCCAGTGTTTGAATAGTTTTCAATTTCCTCACAAAAGGTGTCTTCAAGTGAATTGGGAGGTAAGGGTTTGTAGCCTTTCGGGGGAAACCATTTCATCCTACGTGATCGACGAAGACCTTTTTCATCCACAATACCAATCATAAGGACAACTAGGGTGAACAAACAACACTCACTAAAAATATATAAAACCAACAGGAAAAACAATGACTTCTCCCAATGAACGTACTAGTTGGTGATGAAATCCAACATCAAAAAAAAAAGTGAGAAGGGGATAGGATTGAGAAGGTGGACCAGTTTTGTTGGCAACCTTCTTAATAGACTTACGTCATGGTGCAAGTTTCCTTATGGTTTTACCTACAGGTTACCCTCCAAGCATCCCGAGTGAGTTTGACTAATGTATGACCCAGGTACAACAAAGACTTCCCTTCACTGTCACCTCACGTATAGAACCTAAATATTATGGCCACTAAGGTTACCAACTCGCATTAAGCCTCTGGGAGGGTACAGTCGATAGTCAGGTCCGAAAGTATGGGCATGATATCAAGTCCAAAATTCTTCAAGAGAACTAAAGACAAGTGGATAGGTAAATTCCTGAGGACCTCTAACGAATTTGGGATTCATGAAGCTCCGAGACCAAATGAAAATAGCTGATTCTCAGGAAGAACCCCCAATATACGATTGTTCCTCTACAATTGGTTAAGCCTTAGAGGGATAATCTTTGTTTCTCTCCCACATGCGACCTCATGTTTAACTCCTGTGTGAGAGGGGGATCTCAACTATGCTTATACACAAATTGGATTTTCTCTCCCTATCACATGATTATGTGTTTGTATTTAATGATTTGGAGAGTTAACCTCACAACCTATTCCAAAGCTCTATTTCTAGTCTACTGTTGGTGTAAATATATAAAAAAATAATTTTTTCTAGATCAATTTTAATTAGTGCTTGTTTTCATGGTTGTTCATTACTCAAGGGTGAATGATAGTGAAACTAATGATGTTTAGAGACACCACTCCAAAAAGAAAGAAAAAAGAATGAAATACAATTTTTCTTTTTTGGTGAACATCTATTTATGGGAAGGATAAGAGCTTCTTTCTTTTCGTCACTAAAAAACACTCAAAAGAATGCAAATACTTAATGCAATTTTGTTTCCAAACAAGAATTCACACATTTGCCAAATTATCAAAAATAAAATCTTTCAATTTCCAAGACCAATGCATATAAAGTTCTACAAATTCTTTTTGTTTTATTTTTAGATGCAAACAATGATGTGTTTCCAATGCTTCATTCTTTCAATAATAATGAAATAGTTCACAACTTAGAATGACATAGAACATGAAACAAAAGATTGTTCAAACAAATATTTTCTCAAAATAAATCAAAGAAAATGAAACTTACTCAAACATAGATCCAAACATACAAGAAATCAAGAAAATCACACTCAATAATCTTTGAAAAGTGAGCAACAAGAAATGATATCAAAGCTAAGTTGTGGCAAGCAATCGAGTTTCAATTCATTCAATCAAATAAGACTGATAAGGAACTCAATCACCAACAAACCCTTGCACACCCTTCTAACCAGGTAGATAATTGATGATATTTTGAAACAAGGATTAAACCAATGTAAGGTAAAACAAAACAATCTCACAATCTACAAATAATTTGCAACCTCAACAAAGATGAATAACCATTTTTTGCACCAAAAAAATCCAAAAACAAATGGATGATTCCTAGGTTAAACATTTTAGATCAACAGAATTGAGCAGAACTTGGAAAACATGGATATTCTCACAAAAATGAGAGGGTGGTGCTCCCTATAGAGCTACAATGGAGCGCTAGCCTGAAAATGGCACCCTAGTGCCCACTGCAGGGGAGTGTTAGTTCTGGGAAAGTTGGAAAAAAGTTTAAAAAATGATAAAAACTCAGGGATATCCAGTCAGTGGCTCTGTGAAGCTATGAAGCAGAGGAAAGAGGGAATTTATTTAGAATAAAGCATCAAATAACAACTAATGATGGTCAAAGGATTTAGACAATCAAAGGAAATACTAGTCAAAGTCGATCCCCAGTGGAGTCACCATTTTCTATTACATAATATTTCCCCTGTGGACAGGTGAAATCTCCCTTGGATCACTAGTACATATGAGAAAAATTGCGACGATTTTTCATTGATATTGCCACATTTATCCGTCGCAATTTCCATGAAAGCCGAGATTTTTTTTCGTCGGAATAATTTTTTCGCTATATCCACGATCCAAGTGTGCATGGAAACATCTACGAAATTATCTCTCCACGTGTCATCACCTTCAATATCGGTTAACCCTATGAATCATCGCAATTATGACGAACTATCGTCGCAATAACAACAAAGAAATGTGGCAATTACGACGAAACTTCGTCGCAATTGGGACGAAAAGTTATGCCAAGCCAATAAATTACGACGCAGCTGTTGAATGTGCGACGAAAGTCCGTCGCAACTTGCGATGAAAATCCGTGGTAATATCGACGAGTGCAATATCTCAAAACCAAATTTACGACACACATGTTGTATATGCGATGAATATTCGTGGCAAATTGTGACGAAGTTTCGTCTCTATAGCGACGGTTGTGGTAAAATAGTAAAATTTTTCCGATGAACTTGCGTCGATATTGCGACGATGACTTTAGGTTTAATTTTTTTTTTTACATGAAATATGGTATACCATATTGTATGCCATATTACATTGTAATATGCATTACTATTACATTGTAATATTGTAATATTGTAATATATATATCCCCTACAAATAATCAAGGCACTAATCAACCAAATATTGTAAGCATGTGTTATCATGAAGTTGGATTAGAAGTAAGGATACCAATATGACAATATACACAAAGAATAATTTGGAATATTACTTTCAAAAAAACACATGGATTGCATGAGTGAGTCATTATGCAATTTATATTACACAATACTATGACAACACTTATAAGATTTATGGATGATATCTTAAGACCATTTCTCAAACTTGCTTATTGTAGCCTCCTTGGATGATATTTTGACTTTTAGCAAGATTTGGGAAGATCATTTGAAACATTTGGAGATGATATTTTTAACCCTTCAACACAATTAATTGCAAGCCAACATGAAGAAATATGAGCTTGGAAAACAAATA
>ML801648.1:108714-119022 GCA_009831015.1 Picea engelmannii
TCAACTTTATTGACTCACTAGCCTAAGTCACATTTGCATAATACATTCTAGTTCATAGGGGTCAAAACTGGGGGTGTTACATCCCTCTCCTCTTATTTTGGCACTTTTCTCACTGCAAAACACCATACCAATGTTCTTAATAATACAAAGCTAGGATTTCTAGCCCCTAATACGCACATGCAGTCCATCAAATTCTTATATACATAGGCACTCTAGCCTAAAAACAAAAAATGCATTCATAGGCCCTTCAGCCAAAACCTACATAATAACTTCACAATTTATAATTATGGAAAGAGTTCCAACCAACAAGCTCATATTCCCCATCATCCTGCACAACCCAAGGAGTGTACCCCCTTCTCTACTTTGCAATCCTTCAGGTTGTACTACTTATCTTCAGAGCTTCAATGCACTTAGTTAGAAAGTTTCCAGAGTTACGACATCAAGAACTCCAACTGCAACAAGTCCACTGGACTTGATTCATTCCATGCCTTTGTCTTTGAGCTTGATTCCCTTCTAGTTATCTTCTTCTCGAGCTTGTATCTTCAATAGTCAACATCTCATTTGTATTACACACATACAATCATCATGAGATATCATCACACAAAATTTCAATTTTCAATTTCCAAATTTGTTTATACAGAAACAAAAGTGTCCCAAGTACGATATTTCCACTCATAATTCGTTTGGATTTTGCAACAGTAGATATCAGTCTTCCTTATGGTATTACATCCCTTCCATATCCAAGAACATTCTACCTGCAATTTTTCAAATTACACTCAACCAAAAGAACTGTCAGTATTCTCGTAATTGTTTACAGCTGACAATTCAATCACTTCCATTAATCCAACTATTAACTGGAATGAACTCATGATTCTCTACACATGTATTATCAACCAATATTTTATTTCTCTTAGCCATTAGCATGTTCATTACTCTATTCCCCTGGCAGAATTTTTTTGTAATCCAACATTATGTAACTATTTTAACTTGCAACTTTCTTGTTGTAATATCTAACAACTCTCAAAATGTTCTCAACTTCAAGAGTTAGTAATAAACACATCATTTCAGTTGTTATCACATTCATTACCAAGAAATATAATACAGACACACACACACACACACACACACACACACACAATGTGCATTCACCAAAATGCGTTCAATAATTCCTTTAAGCATACACAACTCTATCTTAGCCTGCATGTGTGCAACTCTACCACTTTCACACTTTTATAACTTACTCATGCATATCTAATCAATGCACCTCTGCATTGATTTCAGAGAGTTCCTTACTAAGCCATGCATCCCATCATGGTGAATTGGAAGGTCTGGACAATGACTTGACATATCATCCACACACTTCATAATTACTTTCCTGATTATTTGTATTCCCTCCTTTTAAACCCAAACACAACACCAATAATATAATTCTTGGGTGCTCTTCATTGTTGGAAAAAAAGTTGCAGTACAAACATCAAATATAGTAGGAATGCTATCAGATCCTTATGTGGAATCATATCCTTTCCATATCCAATCATTTCATGGCCTTCATCTTTCAGTTGCTTCAACAATGTCTTCCTCTCCTTGGTCCGATCCTCTCCTAGAATTTTGAAATTTCAATAGTATGTGCAAATCATGGATCTTCATCCACATGGTTGGTACATTTACTCGACTAACTATTTTCTTAGACACACCCAATGAACTCGTGATCCCACCTATCACGTGACATAAATAATTCAATCCTCCGCTTTCTTGCAGTCACTCACCCTCCAAGCTTAGGCATCCCATTTTCTGTTACATAGTCCCTCGGGTGATCCATTAATTGCCAAGGTTTACTCATGCGGTAAGAGTACCGATACTTATAGAGTCTTCCAACCAAGACGTTCCCCTGTCTTGCTCCAACATGGCATAACTCTCCTCAACGATGATCAAGTCATATCATGAGGTTCAATGTCACAATAGTGGCATTTTCCATGCTTTCTAGTTCAACAACCATCATCTATTCCTTCAGGATAGATCTGTCATCTCACATATTCCCAATTTCACTTATTCATTTTAAGATATGTTCCTTTTAGGAACTCATATCCTGCAAGTATGAGATTCCTTCTCATAACTATTTGGATTTATAACAACAGACATCGAATTTCCTTATGGACTAACTCAACTGCCATATCCTAGACCATATTCCTGCAATCTCAACCTTCCCACAACCAAACATATTGTTAACATTCTATGCACATTATATTTTCATTCCACATCTATAGTTTCTTATGAGCAATTTTCAAAAATAATTATGCATACTAACAACTCCATCACTTTGTTCACTAATCATATGGAACATGGGGAAATTATTATTCTTTACACATGCATCATTTAAGTATACTAGCTTTCTATAATGCATTTGATCTTTGTAAGAGTTCAACCAATGTGTCAATGTCCATGGCCACATTTACACACAATGCACCCCACCATGGTGAGTTGGAACTCAACAAACCTCTCTCCACATTGCTTCTTTATCTTCAATTATTTCTATAACAGGTTTATACCTCTTATTTACTTTGGTTATTAACTCATATCCAACACAATCATACATGTTGTCATATGAATGCATTCTAAAGTTAAATAAAATTTATAAGTATCGTAGGCCTTCAACCTTTACCATACCGAATGGTAAGTCATTCCAATGAACGCATTCAAAAAATATAATAATATCACTTTAAATGTTAAATGTTGGATGAGGAAATTCTTACTTAAAGTCCCTTCAACATAATACATCAAATTCGTACTTGCATAGGTTCCTTTTAATTGGTTTGATGCTACCTAATTAGTTGGTACTAGTAGGAGTTGTCATGTCTCCTTCACCAACCTCTTATTCATCATTCCACCCTTTGGTTTCTCCTTCATATGGATGGCTTCCATATGCATCACCATCAACTTTCAGCCATGCAATAACTTCCTCTTTCATGTCACAACAACCATAATTAGCAATTTTAACATTCATAAAATATAACAATAGACTACCCCTTGTCTACAACATGCCATATGTACGATTAAATATTTTTCACATGCACTAATGCATATCTATCAGTACTAAGAATTCATCCCTAACATGTCCATCAATGCATATGCTCTCCAACTTCTTGTACTATATATGTTTTTCCAGTTTGCATATCATAGTGATTTGCATCAACTGATTTTATTTATTTTTATCATGTATAACTCTCTTTGTTGTTCTTGGTTGTCTTGGATTCTATTGGATTCCTATCATCTTTTTCTGAAGTATGATTACATTTTCCTTTTAGAGTAACTCTGAACATAATGCACTACATGATTCTTCATTATTTCACCCACTGCACTTCCACTGCACTACTCTGATAACATAAAGTCAAGGTACTACAAAACTGTATAACTGAGCCCTGGAGATGATGCACCTACAAGCCACTAGAGGCCTTCTTTAATTTTATGAGAACAATATGCTACCCCAGTCAAGATCTGGGTGGATAGATGCTATCTCCTCTTCAACAACTTTCCAAATACTATTCTCATGCCTTAATCTGATTTATGAGTTGAAAAATTATGGCTTCCTGAAAAGTCACTTTCACCCCATTTATACACTTTCTCCATTGTTGCAATTTTACTAGCAGGTCAAATTCTGTCAATTATAGTAGAAAATCCACAAAGAGCCAAGAAAAGTTCCATATCAACACTGATAATAATCATAATTGTGATCGCACAACAACCTTCATATTATTCTTTCGTCTCTCTTGTAAGATTCTATAACGATATGGAATTTGCAACTTTGTCCTTTTTACAAACAATTTCTTTTCTCTTTTCTCAAACCACGTTTCTTACTCATCTCTCTATGTCCAATTCTGATGTCATAATCCAATTCTTCTCTTCAATATATTTCCAATGACTATAACCATGCTCAAAACCAAGCTTGGAATCAAAAGTTATGTCCCTTTTAATCTTTCAGGCCTTCTTATACCTATCTCCACGTGGCTCCATGTCACCCATACCATCCAATGTGGAATTACCTGGTGCTGGCATGTCAAAACACGTAATCTCCTGACGTAGCATCGACCACCAGCCCATCAGGACCCTCGACTCACCGGGCATCGGGATCCATCGAATCTCCCACACTTGACAGTAATTAATATTTATGATATCTAGTTATCTAGGGCATTGACCCATTGGGGCACCGAAACCTTGGGATTTGCCAATCCGTTTTCAACAGTTCCCAATTTGTCTAGTGGTTCGGTTATCCAATGCAGTGAATCCCTTCTGAGCTTTATTCCCGAGATTAATGACCAAGATCTCTTGACCTCCCAGATCCGACGATTGAGATCTATCTCAGGTTCAATGATGCATAAAGCAGACGATCTAGCTGGCACCTAAGACACATGGAACTAACATGGAATACCACCTGACATGACAATTAGTAACTTGATGATGATGATATGAGGCTGCTAACATCATCACATCCTCCAACCCTACTCATAAATATGAGTTGGAACTTGGACTATCTAGGACACGTGGAAAATTATCCTCTTGACACATGGGCTAACCAAAACACTACATGTAGCATTGACATGGCACTGACATGGCAGATGATGTGCCACTGTTCACTGGCGACCACCATTTTCCCCTTCTTCTTAAGTCTTCCTGTTTGAAGTGGCCTCCACATGCATCCATTCCATGTGTGATGGATGACATGGCACCAATTTTTCTACTAACATGGCATTGATGTGGCATCGACCACCCGCCCACTGGCCACCAGACATTCCTTGCACAAGCTTCCACCTAAATTCAAATATTATGGGTCCGATATCGGCCCATCAAGGCATCGTCCTACCAGGGTATTGGCCTATTGGGGTATTATCCCTCCAGGTAACCTCTTAACCAATTCTCCACATAGGATTTTGGTCCGGTACACTAATCCACCAACCCACTAGGTAACCTCTTAACCAATTCACCACATACGATTCCAGTTCGGTACACCATTCTGCCTACCCACCGATGTATTAGAATATTTTCATAAAATTTATCCAACTAAGGGAGATCCGATGTTGGTCCGATCCATGAGGCCATAGACCACCAATTCCCTAGCGAAAAGATAAAATTGCACACAGGCTCTGCAGGTTTCTGTGGCTTTCCTTATCTCATACAAGAAATAAAGGGTCCATGTTTTATTATCAACATGTTAGGAAAACCTTCCCATATGCATGTGGGATAAATAAATGGTCTCAATCGTAGATCAACGAATGAAAACCACATGGAGGCTTGATTTATGACTGTTGTGCACTGGCGTGTTTACATTTGTTTCTTAAAAACCCATAAATTTTCTCTATATCTGGACCTGGAATTGGATCCACCTCTTCGACAAGTTCATAAGAATCAACTATTGAATCTGGTTCTTGACCACTACGATCGTCCTCTCGATCTTGAAGGTATGGATCTTGAATAAATCATAAAAGTCTGGTTCTGAATCTTAAGAAGTAGGGTCTCGTTCTTTAAGGGGCATTGCTTCCAGCACTGGTGGATCTACCATTAAGTCCATTCAAAAAAAAAATATGCATCCAAACAAAACATAGCTACCGACTTAATGCGAACTGTGACCTCAAAACGAGAACTCTAGCCCAAAAAACCCATATTTTTGAATAAAAAACATCAAAATCAACCCCCAAATAAAAAAGTGGTGCTACCGGTGGCACCATTTTTTTAAACGGGGTCAAAATTACAACATTTTTCAAACATGGCCTTCAAAACTCAGAAAGTAACTCAGAAAAACCTTAAAATCAACACCTAAAAAAAATAAGATGCTTTTGAATTTTTTTTTTTCTTTTCAAAATGTTGAAATTTGAGATAATTTGAAATCGTATTTTTAGCACTTGGTACAATTAAAACCAAAACCTCAAAATCAACCATCAAAATGAAAAGTATTGCTACCTGTAGCACCCATTCTAAAATTGGGGTATGCAAATGACACATTTTTATAAAGTGGTAAAAAACTCATCATTAATGTAAACAAAATCATAAAATCAACCCTTCAATGTTTACTTTTTAAATCTTATTATCACTCAAAGCACAAGGTAATACATGATGTCATGGAAATATCACAATATACTTTAAAAATTCAACGTCACTTTTTATTAGTTTTTTTTACTTATAATAAAAAATGTAAATACAAGTTACATTGAATGAAACATAAATTATTTCTTAAAAGTATTGTTATATTGTCCATATTCAAAACATATGAGCTAATAAATTATATTATATTATCCATAATAAAAAACATATCATTCATAAAACATAACAAAAGATTCATAACTTCATGTAAGATTATATGTAAGTTCAATGCTAATTTCTGGTTACCATACAAACATCATATGGATAAAAAATGCATAAAATGTTTCATACACTTACTCAGATTGACTCATGGTTTCTGAAATACCATCAGAGTCTACATTGTCTTCAGATGAATTATTGGATGAAGATGTAGATGATCCATACTCTTCTCTATTTTCGATGAATGCACCATCTGAGTCTACATGCATGCCCAACATTTCAAATGTCAAATGCCTTTTAGATCTACAACTAGGTTCAAGAGACTCCCATCTTGCATTTATTTCTTGTGGAAAAAAACTCTTGATAATATATGTTGTCTTGGAGCGAAGAGTTCCTCTCTTTGTCAAATTGAAGTCATAAACAAGTATGTCAACATCATCTAATTTTAAGAGGTTAGTGTGACGACGAGTTGTATTTTGACCATTTATTTTTCTCTTTCTATTGACATGTTTCTCAACCACCATATATGGCTTGTACACACCATTGAATGGGTGTGTACTTGTTCCATATCAATGCACTTCAATTGCAATAACATCATCATTTTATTTCTCAATATTTATAAGCTTTCCAATCTAGAATGGATAACCATGTAGATCTTCAGTTGCTAAATCTGCAATCATGCTACCCTCCTTAATATCTTGTACTGAACCCTTGTAAAGGTCTTTCATGGCTTCACGTTGTGCACGTGAACTTCACGAACCAATATAAATTTCTCTTTACTTTGTTTGTGTAAACTCAATAACACCTTGATATTCTTGTTGAACTTCAACAATGTTTGTTTCTTTAGATTCATTTGGCATATTTTGTGGCCAATGAAATGGAGTATTCAACATTGTATTTTCATTTGTTGAGCTTGAAATTATGTCACTTTGACTATTGAAAAAATACTCCCACCAAATAGAATCAACAACATCAAAGTACTCATATGTATCCTTAATGGACTTTTTAATTTCTTCCAAGCATTCATAATAATCTACATCTCTATTATGCCTCCGTGCATTATGGATTTCAGCAACTGTTTGTAAAAATAATAACTTTGATGAAAATATTGGACGATCTGGAATGAACTTAAAAAATGATAAACCTAATGAAGGCCCCCATTCTATAGTAGTTGAATACTTCTTTCCCCATATAAGTGTTTTCCCATCAATTATTTTGAAAAAAAATTGATGTTGGAAGTTAATGTCATTAAGCTTCTCAATACATTTTTCTTCACGATGTGATCTCTGGATAAATCTTCACATGTCAACAATTTCTTCTAATATATGAAAAAAAGGCTCTGGAATGTATGTTTTCTTAATACTTTCAATCAATGATGGTAGACTTCCAACATTTTTCCTCTTCAATGTTACTGAAAAACAACTGAACATTTGATCAATATGATCATGAGTGTGTCCAACAAGAAGGAAAAAAACTTTCACTTTTTGAAAGATTCCTATTTCAACACACATGCTTAGATATCCAAACACAATTTCATTTTTATTTTCACAACTAGTGTTGTCCAACTGTAGATAGAGAACTTGAGGAATATTTCCAGAACAGTGAGTGAGCACATGATGAATTATGGTGATGGTCAAATTTGCATCATTATGAATATTTGGAGCTGTGAAGTAAACCCTTGGACACATTTTTCCATTGAAAACCATACAACCAACCAAGTGAAATTGAATGAAATTCTCTTCCTGTAAATTTTTGGGTGTACGGACATAATGTGGTAGAAGTGTTTTCTTCTGGTCCACGCCATCGATTATCATACCTAAATATTTGTTTGGATCATCATAACACTTCTTCCGATGTTTGTACAACTTTTTTATTTCACTTGATTATTGATTCCGATGTTCTTGTTCAGTGCTTTGACTATGGAATCTGCACATGACATAAAATGAAAATATTGATCGTATGTTTTCATAGTTGATAACTATTCAATTTAAAATAAAAAATAAAATAACAAATACATACCTCTTTTTGCCCCTTCATATTTATCTCTTCTTGATTTAAGAGTAGCACATATACTACAAATCCTCGTCCCTAACTTCTTAGGAATATGAACATTGTTGAATTGTTACTTCCATATTCTTGTAAAATATGCACATGTAATAAAATTACCATTTCCTTCAACACCTTCAACATATTCTTTGGACAAGTTGTAGATTTCCCTCCTTAAGAAATTATCTGGAATATGTATTGTGTCTCTATCTAGAATACACTCTCCATATTTGGAAAAGAAATCATGTATCCATGAAAAAGTAGTGTTTGTAAATGGGCTACTCTCTCGTCCATGATGTACCTTTGAATAAAATGAAGGATATTTTTCCAACCTTGTTTGGATTCTTGATAGATGAAGATAACCAATTGAGTGAAGTTTTTTGAAAGCCTTTATGCAAAGTAAAATATTCCCAATGCGACAATCATATCTTGTATTGGTGGAAATCATGCACCACATCAAATATGAATTTTGCATGCTCTTATTCATTGCCAAATATTTCTTCCTTTTATACAAGGAATAAATCTAGTCTATGCTTTTCAAACAATTCTTTTGACAACATTCACTTGAAATCAATTCACTTATGGAAATTGATTTAGTGAGAAATTCTTTCCTAGACCTTGTATAACTATAATGATTTGGATTGATATAAAAAGGTCTAATCCTGGTCCTAGATATAATGCTTCTTTGCAATGTCTCCACTATTTCATCATCCTCACTAGAAGGATTTTCCTTATCACCACAAGGAGTATCAAGCAAAACATTGTCAACAGACTGAACTAGAGAATGTCGATCACCTTGATTTGTTGCAGCTGAATGATTGAGAACATCATCATCAACATAATCATTTGGAGGAAAATCATCATCAACATTGTGTCCACCATTGACATAATCATCTTCGTTTCTTTCAAAATCCCCACTTGAGTGAAAATTTTCACCTTCCTCCTTAGTGCCTTGAAATCTTCATCAATATCTTGAAAATCCTCACTTGGAGGAAAATAAACATCAACATTGTTGTTTTTTAATTTATCACTCGGGAAAGAGTGTCCACCAATGGCGTAATCATCTTCACTACTTTGAAAATCGCCATTTGAGAGATATTCTTCATCATCCTCATTACTGGCTTGAAAATCCTCACTTGGAGGAAAATCTTCAATATCCTCATCAGTACCTTGAAAATCCTCACTTGGAGGAAAATCATCATCACCAACATTTCTTCTTTTAAATTCCTCATTCGAGAAAGACTGTCCAACATTGCCATAATTGTCCTCATTACTTTTAAAATCCCCACTTGGAGGGAATTATTCATCATCCTCATTCGTGTCTTGGAAATCCTCACTTGGAGGAAAATCTTCATCAATACCTTCAAAATCCTCACTTGGAGGAAATTCATCATCACCAACATTATTGTATTTAAATTCCCCGCTCGGGAAAAAGTATCCACCATTGTCATAATCATCTTCACTGCTTTTAAAATTTCCGCTTGAGGGAATTTCTCCATCATTTTCATCGGTGCCTTGGAAACCTTCATCGGTACCTTGAAACTCCTCACTTGGAGGAAATTTTTCATCTCAATCATTTAAACGTTGATCATAGTCTTCACTGTGACCTACATTTTGATTATTTTCATTAATATTAAATTGTTGAATAGATTTATCACCTTCATATTCATCCTCTTCATCATTGGCGCCTTCGAATTCCTCTGATTTAAGACTTTCATGAGGAGCATGTTGAATAAAATTGCTTGCACTATGATCAAAATTATGATTAGCTGAAAAATATGACGCCTCACTGCATTACAGACATTCACATCGCATTTCCTAGTCCCAACATAAGAGGTATGCAGACAATTTTTTGATGTCTCAAAAATAAATCTTCTTTATCTGACGAATCGATCCCTTCTCTCTGAGAACATAGAATGATAGAAATTCTCACCCTCCCTATGACATTATTAATGCATAATGATCTTTTCCCTC
>ML801648.1:131323-144777 GCA_009831015.1 Picea engelmannii
GCATTCTCCAATGATTTGGGTTCCCAAAGGTGAACCTCATGTTGAATGTTATCCTTTAAAGTTCCTATGAATACATCAATCAAGTGCTCATTTGGAATATATGTTACCTTTATATTCAATCTTTGGAAGTTCTCAATGTGCTCGGTAACTAAACTCTTTTGCTTGATATTTATCAATTGGCTAAAGAAGGTATTGCTCCTAGTATCCTCATAGTGTGTTATCATTTCTTCTGTGAAAATTGTCCAAGTGACGAGTGATTTGCGAGAACAAAGCCATCGATACCATACAAATTGATTGGGTTATAAATATAAAGAAGCAATTCGTACCTTTTGTGTATGTGGCACATTATGTGTTTCAAAGAATTGCTCCATCTGAAGTATCCATGTGATTGGGTCCTTGCCATCAAACTTCCTCATATCGATCTTAGGAACATGGTTGGTCTTCAACCCAAAGTTGGAGTTTCTCCATTCTTGATTCACCTTCCTTGTGTCCTCATCATGAATTTCATGGGATGCATTTTCACTTTCATGTGTCTTCTCTATTACGAAATTTTTCAATACTTCCATGATCTCCTCTTTTAAACCATCCATCTTTGCCTCCAAATTAGCTTCCATCTCTTGTAGTTCATCTTTGGTTACTATCTTCTTTTGTAAATCATTTATGTCCCTACACATTTCTTCACCTTCATCAAGAGTCCAAGTAGGATTGTCTGGAGGCTTATTTGGCGTAGAAGTTCCCTTTTTGGGTGGCATGTTGGCCAAGTATCACTTTTGAACCTTGATTTTGAGGTGGTTCTACTAGACAATCTTTATTCTATTGTATCTCCCAAGTTTCATCCCTTCTGGGTATGAAACTTTATTTTATGTAGTTCTCTGATATTTCTTCTCTGTAATGCCACAGGTCTGATCAAAATTGGATGTGCCAAGTGGAATTTACGGTAACTTCTCCACAACTTCCTTATTTTTGGCCTTTCCAGGAGATCTCACTTGTATAGCGTGCCCTGCACAAAATAATTGATATAAAATTCTGAAACTCGTACTAGAACTACTACAGACTGTCCAATATTCAATGAAACCAGTCTCACTCAATTTGGATATTCTAGGAAGAAGTGATGATTGTTTTACCTGGAACACCTTCTTGAGACGAGTCAATAGGACTAGTCAGATACCCTATCTTCCATAGGGTGTATCTACAAATGTATGATGACCCAGAAGCTGAAATTTTTACCACAGATACCTTACTAATGTCTGTGAATATCCTCTAGATTTCAGGGTCTGAAACGTTACAGAAAATGTTTTATAGCGAAAATTTCGCAATGACTCAGTTCAGGATGATTCCAAAGCCCTATCTTTCACAGGCTGTATCTCCAAAAGTATAAGGCCTCAGGAGATGAAATTTTAACCCAACGTACCTTGATCCGTCTACTAAATATTCTCCAAGCCCTTCATTCTGAAACGTTGTAGAAAAATTTTTATAGCAAAAATGCTAAGGTGTCTTAGATGTAGCAGCGAAACCCGAAGACCTTGAGCTCTGCTACCATATGTTAAGAACCAAATATCAATATAGCATAGAAAAACCTCAGAATAAGTACTCAACGCCTTGAAAAAGAGATAATTTTAGATAATAAGCCTCTTCGATGGGGCAACCTCCTTTTACCCCACATAAATGTTCAAGTACAAGATGATTCCAAATGAAAATGTCTCATTGGTATATATAGGAGACTAGGAGGTATAATTACAACTAATGGAATAAATATGACATAAATAAAATAACATTACTAATGTAATATGCCCCAATTAAGGGGTAGTGAGCCAATATTAGGGTTTAACACAATCCATATGCACATGTGCCAACCACATATATTGACCCAATGGAAGTTACTACGAGGGAAGAATTTGATAGATCAAAATGTTTTGACTACAAATATTATGTGATTGGAAGAAATCATTATGTAGAGGCTAGAAGAGAATTGATGCAAGAATATCCCAATAATCCTCTTTTTGAGACAGTCAAATGCATAATTTATGTCGTTTTAACAGATTCAGAAGCAATGTTATTGGCATGTGATCATAACACAGACAATGAGTACATAATGTCTATAACTTTCATTCAAAGGGTGAGATTTATCCATAATGGATTTTCTGAAATATGTTGTGGGGAGAGATCAAATGTTGATGTTAAGTTTCAAAAGCAATGTTGTATGGAAATAGGATTCCCACTTGATGATGAAAATACAAAAGAAAAAAATCGCAAAGGAAGTGATATATTTAGAGATATGGATAGCTATTTTCAATTGAGATTTAGAACTGGACATGTATGCTATTTGATAGATGAGATCTTTACGCTATGGGGAAATATTAGTATAAAAAATCAGAGAGTTAAGAAGGCTAAACCATTGATATGTGGCACAAGTAAGACAGGTCCTGACATAAAAAATCTTCCAGATGATATGACTATAACACCTTGGAGATCAATACAAGGTGTGAAGGATGATAAACTTATCATAACTATATTATTATGTGTTAGGTTGGGAGAATTGTCAATGGAAGAAATGTGTGATGAATTTAGAAAGTAAGTCAATTTAACATTATTTTTGTTTAATATAGTCACAAGGTGTACATGAAAATACAAGAGGAAATGGTCAAGATGTTGAATGAAGAAAGTTGGGATGATGTTAAACTCAACTATCCAGATTCAAGCTCTTCAGCAGTATTGAAACATTTTTTTGTTGCATTAAAAAAGGTATGTTGATTTATTACATCCATATTATTCGTTTGTAAGTTAATTTATTTTTATTTTAATAGTTATAGATATATAACTATATGTTTGTTTGTTTCATTAAAGATGCCAAAGAAGAATGCAGATGGAGTACCTTAAACTTTCAAAATCTTTATTCAAAAATCCAAGTTTGAAAGAGAAAGAAGGAGACATGTTCAAAATGTTCAACTTGATGACACCCTTGATCACTACATTTGGAATGGGCTCGACACTGTTCAATATAAAGTGATATTAGGTGATTGTGAACAACTTGCAAATATTTTTCCTAAAAAATAATACTCCCTAGTTATTGTAGATATCCCTCATGGTTATAATATCCAAAACATTGGAATGATACTGAGCCTTATACTTACCAAGATTTCAATAAAGTGGGGTTAAGGGATTTACAGAAGTTACAACATCACCATTTTGGAGATTTCTAGTATTTTATTCAGACCAACAACAAGGATTAGTACAATCAAGCTTCAAGGGGAAAGAAAAGACAATGATGCAATTTATTTGGTAAGATATTGAAAGTGTATGTTTAGCAATTACGATTAGAAAACAATTTTATTAATTCACAAGTTAATTGAATTTGCACTTATTTATGTTACAGACACAAGCCTAATATTCATAGCTCCAATAGAGAATCATTTAAACATGATTTTGAGAGTATACATGTTGCAACCTGGATAAAAAATGATTCTTATAATTCTATTCTTGTCAATGCAAAGGATGGCAAGACTCCTAGTAGTATATTGATATACAATGTTGTGGTTAGAAAGCTAACATATGAGGAAACGATTTGAAATGAGAGATGGTTAACATTTATAAAAAACACAAGCATTAATTAATTATCTTATAGATACATTTTCAAATGAAGGAGATTGGGTTTTCGATTTGTTCTCGGGTTTAGGTAAGAATTATGATCTAATATTTATGAAATAATACTTCAATCTTATATTATTTTTAATTTATGTCTTTTACAGTATCTAACTTCATTATTTATTTTGTATTTGGTGAATAGGTACAACATTAGCGTGTTGCCTACAGAAAGGAAGGAATTGCATAGCCATTGAAAGTGATCCAATGCAGTGCAGTTTATTCAACAAAGAATTAATGCTATTCTAGCTCTTCTAGATGAAATGAAAGAAGTTGGCTTGAAGAAAAGACATTTTAGTGAATCAAAGGTGGAAAAATTGTCAAAGGAACCTGAAGTACCATTAGGAGGAATGATTGGAAAGGATCACTTTGGAGAACTTGCTGATACCAAAGAACCAATGGAAGAACAAAATGACACAATGGAAGCGCAAAATGATGTCAAAGAAGATGATAATGTGTTTGTTGAGAATGATGAATTTGAGATATATGATATTTTTGATTAGTTTAAAGATGCATTTGAAGATGATGCTCAATTTTGCAAATTTTTGATGAGCTATAACTGTAATGTTTTGACTTTCATATTTTAAAATAAGAATAAAGATGTATCTATTGTTGTTTTATGATGAATCTTTTTTTTTTATTCATTTTATTTGTATGTGAATCACTAAACATTGGAAAATTTTATTAAATGTTGTCATTTTTTACTTCAAATGTATAAAAATATGAAAGAAAATGATAATTTTTTTTTATAAAATTTTGACTTTTTTGGTTCAATTATGTCCATAAAAATGCTTTATTTGACATGTTATTTTAAGGAATATGTACGAAAATGTATAGGTTTTTTATTATATATGGCTATAAAATGTGTATTTTTCTGTTAAATATTCAAAAATAGTGTTATTTAACTACAATTGTTTTCAATGTATTGAAGTAAAGGTAAACAATGTGTTAAAAATGATGGTTTTCACTATATTTAAAAAGTATGGAACAATAAATTAATTAAGGAGACAAAATTATATGAAAAATCATAACTTCAAAAAAGTACATGGTAAAAATTATTTTTAAGATTGAAAGAAGCATGAAAAATGACTAAAAACACCATTGAATAAAAAAAAATTAGAAAAAATTGAAAATAGATGAAAAATAAGCATTTAAAAAAATAATGTGGAAACATTGTGGATCGAAAAAATTAAAATATCAAAAAACCACCTAAAAACGGAGGGGGGGTGCTACCGGTAGCACCATTTTAAAAAACGGGGTAAAAAATTGGACACCCCAAAAAACGAGAACTCTGTAGAGTTCTTGCTAAGTTGGTAACTATGTTACAACTTCTGTTGTGATGTAGTAGGCCCCTTCAAAGGCCCGACGTTGCAAACCAACAACTCTGATACCAATTTGTGATGTACCCAAACCACTAGTATGAGCCACATCGACGTGGAATAGCTTTGAAAACCACTCTGAGGCATACTCAGTATCAGAACAGTGAAAAACTATTTGCTTTGAAACCACTTTGTAGCATATCCATCCACCAACAGGATGGCCACGATACCTCAAGAATGCACTTCTTGAACTGATTTCGAAACCTTGTTCAAACAACTAGCAAAGAAGCATGAAAGGAACACATGCAATAAACAAGATTCATGCTAAACCATCCAAGAAATGAACAACATGCCATGCATAGCAATAACCAACCAACATGCACATAGAATTACATCTCAGAGATAAATAAATACAACGAAGAATATAAATAAACAAGAAAACACAAAGAGCACTTATCATTAATTAAACCATTCACCAATTGGTTGCAGACCAAGGACATTCCTCCCAACCATAGACATTGTTGTTCATTCACTCTCAACAACAGTTTTTCCCTCGAGCTAGGGTTATGAATCCACAAGGATGGGTCCTAGGAAAAATCTAAAAACACATTAGTTAGCTACCAAGCTCTCATGTTTTCCCAACCACACAACAATCCTAATTTTCCAGTTCTCTTCCCCTTCAGCCTGCATAACCAAAAGAAATGAACATATTTATATGCCATGCAATCTCTCAATCTATTCTATTTCTCTCCATGGCTCCAGTGCTACTCGTCAGGAATTTCAATGCTGGAAAACTCGAAGGATTAGCAGCTGTGGAAAATCCTTTCTACATGCCAATGCATCCAAGCACTCAGGAATTCATTCCCTCTTGAAATGATCAGTAATTTATTATAGCCATATGGAAATGGGTCTCCTCCTCCAACCATTTGTCTTCATGCCTAGACCAAGAGCACACGAATGAGCCAACATGAGGAACCCAATGAATAAACCAAATTAATGAGTAACAATCACCAGAACCAAACCATCGGAAGAATTAGAATGAGCACCCCTCAAACATCCCAAGGCGAGGTTTAAATAGTAAGGACGTGCTCTCCCCAAGAGAGTGACGTTCCCCAAGAGACAACTTGGTCTCCTCAAGATACTCATACACCCACTTCCCCCACACAAACCAAGATGGATGAATAATAATAAAAATACTTAGCCCCTTTATCCCCCTATCTTGAGGAATCATAGCCCCTATCTCTTGTCCTTGTCCGTCTTGTAGCCAACAAAGTATTTTATTAATATATATGGAAGTATTACATTTCTAGGCACTCCATCCCTTTCAACTTTATTGGCTCACCGACCTAAGTCACATTTACATAATACATTCTAGTTCATAGGGGTCAAAAATGGGGATGTTACAAGAAGTTATTCTATATCTTTAAGATTTAGGAACTTCATCTATGTCATTAGCATGTTAGATGTTCTCATTTTGCTTCAGGTTGAACATGGTCTGTTTTTTTAATGTAATCCTCTCAAACACATATATATGGCATATAGAACAACATCTTTATGACATATAGTTAGATTATTTAATACTTATTGTAAGCCATGGCTTCAACCCCTTTTATATATAAATATTTTCTAGTGTATGCTAATTTTTTATTGTTTTTTTTTAAATGGAGTAAGGTGAGGGAAGGAATACGATTTCATTAGATGACGAAACATATGCATATGGATTATATTATTAAATGTGATCATTTTGTATGATAAGTCTATATTTATGATTTGGTTTTGTAAGGGAAAATATCATATATGGTTATAAGAATAATTTTATAAATATATTTAATTTCATGAAAATTATATTAATTTTATCTATTATCATTTGAGTTTAATAAAATATATTAAATAAATAATAATCTATTTTTAAGGTCACAACCAAGCCAGACACCAAATTAGTGTATGAGACCCCCTTGTTTGTGGGACAAGGTATTCCCTCCACGCAACAATAGAGGTATACATACCCTAACCCCAAAGAGCACTTATCATTAATTAAACCATTCACCAATTGATTGCAGACCAAGGACATTCCTCCCAACCATAGACATTGTTGTTCATTCACTCTCAACAACAATTTTTCCCCTGAGCTAGGGTTATGAATCCACAAGGATGGGTCCTAGAAAAAATCTAGACACACATCAGTTAGCTACCAAGATCTATGGTTTTCCCAACTACACAAAAATCCTAATTTTCCAGTTCTCTTCCCCTTCAGCCTGCATAGCCAAAAGAAATGAACCTCTTTATCTGCCATGCAATTTATCAAGATATTCTATTTCTCTCCATGGCTCCAGTGCTACTGGTCATGAATTTCAATGATGGAAAACTCCAAGGATTATCAAATGTGGAAAATCATTTCTACATGACAATGCATCCAAGCACTCAAGAATTCATTCCCTCTTGAAATGATCAGTAATTTCTTATAGCCATATGGAAATGGGTCTCCTCCTCCAACCATTTGTCTTCATGCCTAGACCAAGAGCACACGAATGAGCCAACATGAGGAACCCAATGAATCAACTAAATTAATGAGGAACAATCACCAGAACCAAACCATAAGAAGAATTAGAATGAGCACCCCCCAAACATCCCAAGGCAAGGTTTAAATAGTAAGGACGTGCTCTCCCCAAGAGAGTGACATTCCCCAAGAGACAACTTGGTCTCCCCAATATAGTCACACACCCACTTCCCCCACACAAACCAAGATGGATGAATAATAATAAAAATACTTAGCCCCTTTATCCCCCTATCTCGAGGAATCATAGCCCCTATCTCTTGTCCTTGTCTGTCTTGCAGCCAACAAAGTATTTTATTAATATATATGGAAGTATTACATTTCTAGGCACTCCATCCCTTTCAACTTTACTGGCTCATCGACCTAAGTCACATTTACATAATACAGTCTAGTTCATAGGGGTAAAAAATGGGGGTATTACAGGAAGTTATTCTACATTTTTAAGATTTAAGATTCACGAACTTCATCTATGTCATTAGCATGTTAGATGTTCTCATTTTGCTTCAAGTTGAACATGGCCTATTTTTTTAATGTAATCCTCTCAAACACATATATATGGCATATAGAACAACATCTTTATGATAGATAGTTAGATTATGTAATACTTATTGTAAGCCATGGCTTCAACCCCTTTTATATATAAATATTTTGTAGTGTATGATAAATTTTTTTTTTTTTTTAAATGGAGTAAGGTGAGGGAAGGAATACAATTTCATTAGATGACGAAACATATGCACATGGATTATATTATTAAATGTGATCATTTTGTATGATAAATTTATATTTATGATTTGGTTTTGTAAGGGAAAATATCATATATGGTTATAAGAATAATTTTATAAACATATTTAATTTGATGAAAATTATATTAATTTTATTTATTATTACTTGAGTTTAATAAAATATATTAAATAAATAATAATTTATTTTTAAGGTCACAGTCAAGTCAGACATCAAATTAGTGTATGAGACCCCCTTGTTTGTGGGACAAGGTATTCTCTCCACACAGCAATAGAGGTATACATATCCTAACCCCCTCTCGATTATATTATATTAAATATTTTTTAAATGTGATTTTTATAATTAAATAGGGTGGAAATAAAAGTATTAAATTTATTATGGTTTTTATATTCTATGTGATTTTTTTAATTGAAAGGGTGGAATAGGAGGGAAAGAAATCGATTTTTTCTACGGGGGTTAGGAGAGAGAGAAATCAAATTTTTCTAAGGGTAATTTCATGCTAGTTTCTTGAGTACATGCATAATTTCTCACAAATTGGTTACATAGTAAAATACAGAAATATAGCATAATTATCTTAAGAAAAAGTTAAGGGTTTCTTGATGACCCAAGGGAATATTCATTTTTGTCACTTGAGCTACCTAGTCCTTGTTGTATTTACTTCCCCTTGTAAGGGGAGGGAGGGGAGGGGTTTGGATCCTTCTTCAAAACTTTGACAAAGGAGATGATTTAGAGGGATCAAGATGGGCCTCCACTTCTAGATCTACTTCTTTTTCCTCTTGCTAACTTGAATCCCTTTTTTCCTCCTCTATTTCCTCTACTTCCTCCTCTGACTCTTATGCATCTTCTTCATTTTCCTCTTCTTCTTATGCTTCCTAGTCTTCTTCTTAAGCATTGGAAACTAGATGTTGGATTACCAAGAGGGAGGGTGAATCAGTAATGAGAAATTTTTACTTATTTTAACCACAATTTATATTCCTTTAACTTATTCAACATTTTTCATCAGTTCATCATCAATATATTATTGCATCATAAACATTAACATCCATAAATGCATAATAAACACATCCACACAATACACAGTACACCAATATTTACGTGGAAACCCAATGTGGTAGAAAACCACATAATGCTTTTCTTATATGTTAAAGAATTACATTCAAGGAAGCACCAACTTCCAATTCTCCATATTCAACTGGAAGGAGGCTCCAACCCCCTAGTTTATCAAGCTCCAAGCTGAAGGAAGCTCCAACTCCCTAATTCCCTGGCTCCAACCGGAAGGAGGCTACAACCCCCTATGTTCTCTGGATACAACTGGAAGGTGGCTACAACCACCTATCCTTGCCCCATCCAACTACCCTGAAGTATAAGTGCCAAATGTAGATGATCTGTCATTGCCACTGAATCAAATAAAATGTAGTTGCCACTGTCACGACCTATTACTGTCAATCCTGTCATTGCAAGCCTACCACAACTTGTACCATTATTCTTCAAAAATTTCCTACAGAGCTGCAACCTATCCATTATGTAACACGTGGATGTCCACGTCTCTCTTTACTTCAACTCGGGGATTTCCATGAATCTCTTCTATGCAACTTGTGTGCTACTACAACAATCTCCTACTTTCATTGTCACTGTCTTTGTTTCTGTCAAGTTGTTATTGTAAAACCAGATACTTGAAACCTATCATTGTAGTCTATCAATCAACTGGATATGATGTCATATAAATCATATCAATGACTCAAGTATGTATAGCACAAACCATGTACTAGAATAACAAGTATATCTCCCTAATCATGTGTCATATAGGAAACCCTCAAATCAACCTGTAATAACAACCTGTACCAAACAACTTGTACCAACAATCAACCAAACCAGATCTAATCACCAATACCAATCACCAAAACAACTTTCAACCATATGCACAATATCACTAGGATGTGCATCCAACAAAACTATTCATAAAAACTCACAACCATCACCCACACATGCCTCTACCAAGCATGTCCCAATCACAACCAAGTACCAACCTGTACCACAACAAGTGTATTAACCATGTACATAATACATACTCCAAGCTAACCAACAAAGGGCCTCTAGCAATACATCATACTATCCATAAATTGAATACCATAAACCCTTACATCAAACCATGTATCAAAACCTCACTGTTATGTAGCCTTACATATGTACCACTCATAAACCGATCATATACCAACACCACTAAAAAATGCTTCTCAGAGTGCACCACAAGATATGTCAATAAAACCAAGCTAAGTGCACCTGTAATTTTCCTCAACTGATCTTCTTCAAATCATACTCTACAATAAATACCATACATCCAATAGGTCATATACCAAACCTCACAAAGTCATGCCTCAAGCATGCTCCACAACATCACTAAGCTACAATCTCAAAACATAACCATGAACATACCTTTAACTCTGTAGTATCCCTGCTATATCTGATCTCTGACAAACATACCTGCAGTCTCTCCTCATATCCTACAACGTGTAACAAGCATCTTTTATTTTCCCTTTCTACAGATCCACGCTTTCCCCTTCTACAGCTCGTGGGTATCCACATTTTTGTGTGCCTGCGGCCTATGGATGTACGCGGCTTGTATTTCTATCGCTCATGGATAACCTCTGAAACCCTGGTTCATTCACTTCCTCTGCAACTACGAAACTTTCGTTCCTTTAGAACTTCTTTACCTCAGACCTACACTTTCTCATATTTTTCAATGTATACTTGCCAATAACCTATCACAAAATGGATATTCAATAATATTCAGTATGTAGGTAGGTGATAATAGGAGTTCCTTGCTCTCTTATTTATATTTTCCAAGTGCTTTCCTCTAGAAGTTTCCTTGTAATTGTTTTACCCCTTTCTCCACATTTTAGGGATAACCACTTTCTTGTTGCAACTAACAATTTCTTAATTAGTCAAATCATAACTTCTTTACCTTTAACTACTTTCTTGTTGCAACCACTTTATTATTTAAATAATTTCTCTTTACAACCACTTTGACCACTTTGTTATTTAAATAGTTTCTCTTTCAACCACTTTGACTACTTTATTATTTAAATAATTTCTCTTTGCAACCTCTTTGCCATAATTAACAAATTCACAACTTCTCGTTGCAACTAATTTATTCTTGATTATTTTCTTAATGCAACAAATTTACCCATGATTAACTCCTAGTTACCATCAATTTGACTAGTACACTTCTTCTAGGAGCCTCTAGAATAATTGTCTTCTTTGACCTTCTAGGAGCTTCGAGATAACTCATGAGGGTCCTCCATCTTCACAAAGCCCTATCTCCTCAACTGTAAGGAACTATGTGGCATACCACATATCATCGGAAATGGCATGACATGTACTATCCATCTAGAATAATCATACATGCATATTCATTGATCTTCATGCCTTTATACCTAAAAAAAAACTCGGGTCCCTTACCCATACCTTTGTGCTATCGAAATTCGCTATCGGACTTCTCCAAGGATTTACATAAATCTACAAGATCACTCTCCAAGGGTTGACATCAATGACAACCAACTATCCAAATCAATTGTCCATCAACCTAAGCCAACTTTCAAACACTAGATCCTTAGGTGATAGATTTGAACCATTACTAGGATGATCTGGTTCAAAGTTAATATCCGTTGCATGTTCCTCTTCTACTCCCCTCTCTATATTTTCCAGGATTTACTGTTTCCTCTAAGTTCCCAAGAACTTCAATTTTTTTGTTGCCTGATGTGGGTGGACCCTCTTGTGGAGACTTTGAATGAGATGGCCCTTTTTGATAAAAACTTCTTTCCCACTTGAAACCGTATTGAACTCAAGTTCCTTCCTTGACTGTAGTTTTAAAGGGGACTTCTCTTCTTGGATTTTTTAATATGTTTTAGTGAATTGTCCATACACATGAAAAAAAATGCACTTGAATGGAATCTGCTCATAATCTAGCACTTGATGGTGACTCCATATGACTAGATTGAACTACAAAGCTTCTAGGAGTCCCTTCTCCAAGTCCACCTCAAAATATATTCTCACACAATAATATAGATTCCATTTTGGTTTTGCTCGATCTATAAAATGACCCATTTTGTTTCCAGACTCTCTAAGGGAGATTTATCCCAAAACATAATGGGAGGTGAGGTCATCTGACACACACTAGGGTTGTTGTAATCTCCTATTCTAGATTGAAGTCAAGGGTCCATGGGAGAGGTAATCCATGGAGAAAGATGTATTACCCTAGAGCCCCTGAGGTATGGCCTAAATCTAAAAATCAAATCCCACTCTTCCTTATTTAAAAAAAGAAAGACATAATAACCACGACTAGAGGTAAATGATACTACATGTCCACTTATCTTGGGGGACCATTGCTCTGCTTCCCTTGCTTCCACAACTTTTGGGCTAGGACAGAGGCCTATAAACTTTCCAACCAAATCTCGCTCAGATAGAATGAGGGCTTTCCTCCTTGGCTTTAGATATGGGAGGTATAGTTGAGTGATGGCTTCCAAACATTTGACAAAACGGTGATGTTGAGGCCGATTTTGTTTTTTTGGAATCATGGACCGAATGAGAGAGATAAACGCCTCTTTTCTAGTGTCTCCCATGGCATACGACCTAATTCTACAAGTGATGGAAGTGACCCTTCTCTTGCAAAATCCAGTGGCTCTGCTCGGCTCCTAGAGAGGGTGTAACACAATCTCCCCAAACGCAAAACTCCAACCAGTAGGTTCTTGCACCTATGGTCAGCAAATACAACTTATGTGTGATGATTGTGGTGTCCTGAAGTGACCAACATTTATGGCTACGGTAAACCCTAGCCACTATGAAGAAAATCCGTTGTACTATGGAAAAAACCCTCTATAGTTTTCATATTTTAAAAGGTTATGTATATTAATTAAATTATAAATTTGGATAAAGTTACATTTTATATTATTAAAATAGAGCATCTTAAAAGGAAATCTAGTTCATATGCTCAATTTCCTTTTTATTATAAATTTTACAAATTTACTAGTTTCAAGGTGTTTTTTTTTTTTTTGTGTTAATCCAATCACAATATCTATAAAGATCTTAAACATTGATTTTGATTTTAACAATATATTCATTTTCTTTGTAAAGTCTATGATGTAATATTTCAATATTTCCACTATGATATATTTGTCTTTTCAAATTCTATATTTAAATATTAT
>ML801648.1:144827-159468 GCA_009831015.1 Picea engelmannii
CATATATTATACTAAAAAGAACTGGTGCATATATTAATATACTTAGATCCCCAGTGCGTATAATAAAAGTATCACACTGGTGCATACATTATATTTAGTTCCATGGTGTATATTTTAAACATGAGCTCCGTACAATTTTGAAACGATAAATATTATTGTACATTATGTCATTTACAGAACAATGATTTTTCTCAATAGTTTATACGGGTGCATTATTATAATTAATGTGCATCGATGTGTATGGCTCCTCAAAATGCACTTAGTTCTATATTATGACATGCATTGTCTAGTGAGTTCATAAGAATACAGTGCATTGACAAATATATTTTAATTAATTGTTTTTTACAAATTTTCAATTAATCATTTCAAAATAAAATATTTTTTATAACAATATTATTTTATATTTTTGTTATTCCATTTTGATATAATGATTGCATTAATGCATTATCTAACGAATTACACCTTTGTTATTCATAACAATGTAAATCATCCACATATTAATTATTCAACAATACAACATTTTACAACATTTGACAATGCAATAAAATAAGAAAACCATTTTATTATATATGAATAAGAGACCCATTGTCATACAAAAAGGGACAACATAAATGTCCACAATAATTATACTGCAACCAATATGCAATTGTTACACTTATTTGTAACATGTCCTCATGAAATTGGGACAATATGTCGAGTACATTAAAGAAAACCTTGATTTTTAGAGACAAATATTCCAAAAAATACAACTTGCAATAACATTCAATTATATTGATTGTCATTCATCAGTTATACTGTTGTCATCGCTCGAGTTGTGCGCATGCCTCATTTCTTCGTCATTTGTATGTGATATTGTACTTTGGTTATTTAACCTAATGTTTTCTTGATCGGCTTGTTTTTTATGTTTCGCCCCTTCATCTTCCATCTACAAACATAGAAATAAATTGTAATAAGTATATCTACATTCATATATATAGTAGAATATAGATGTTTGCGTAGATAAAAAACATACCTTAGAACCAAGTCTTTTATAAACAATACACATTATTTTGAAGCCATGCTTCATGTATTTTCTTAAAATCTACTATGTTGGTTGCATTCAATACTTTGTTTCTTTCATTTTTAATATGCCATGATAAAGCACAATCGATATAATTAATATAAAGTTTTATTGTTATTTCATTAATTCTAAAACATGGGTCCCCAGATGGGGTGTCAATCGATGGAAATGATTGTGTGTTATGGTTTGTTGAGGAGGCTCTAGGTGTCCAAGGCCTTGTACTTATGTCTCATATGGAGGATGGGCAGAGTAACAAGAAATGTCTAGTGGTTGAAGGTGAGCTCAATGGCTCGTATGCTTCGAGCTCCTCACACACAACCCTGCATAATTTTGTTGTTAATGGCCAAGGGATGCAATGAAGGCATGGTATGCCCTGTGTTTATGAGAATGATGACCAAGGCGAAATTAAATCATGGGGGCTTCACCTTATTGACCAATATCTTATCATGTTCATTCATAAAGGGGGTTTTTTAATTGTGAAAAACAATGTCAATATAGGTATCATGGATTTTATAAGTCTTGGGGGGTATAAAAAGGGGTATCTAGTAAAAATAGGGGTTTCTTTGATTGGAAAGATGTATTGGGAGGGGGGTTCAACAAAATGATTTTTGGAGGTATTTATCAATATCTAGTGAAAATATGGGTCTTATTTAATATCCCATTAACGCAGGTGCTATGTCACAAGTTCACTGAGTGAAGACCCCATGAGTTAAATTTCCACTCGGGAAAGGCTATGGCTTCTAACATGTTTCAAATCTACTCCTTGATGTGATTTTTTCTTGTTTACAATTGGTATGTCTTTGTAATTCTTGCTTCATTTCCTTAGACACATTCTGTCATGGATTCTCGTGGGAGGAAACCCCGTCTTTCCCCTGCCAACCAGTAACTGAGTTTCATTGGGACATTGTCCCTCAAGAGGTCTAGGTGACCAGGCCTTCACTGGAAGTAGAGGTAAAGGTGGTAAGATAATTCAAGGATGATGAGGAGGTTCAACATCAGGTGGGAGGTATAATACCAAATTGGGTTGCACCAGAACCCAAAATTCAAAGTTTTAGAGGAACTTGGATCTATATTATTACACCAAAACAATGGTGTCCCTAGGGATGTTGCCCAAAGACTAGGATTTCTGATAGAAGGCCTCCTTATATAAGCTTGGAGAGGCCTAACCACCTTAGAGATTCTTGGGATAGGTTGAGGATCTTTCTCCATCAGTTGTGGATCCTCCCTAAGATCCATCCTTGACCTCAGATTCAAATCAAACTAACTTCAGAGATAAGGGGGATCTTCCCCTTATTTTCTCAACAGCATAACACTCCCCCAGAATGGTGCACAGAGCGCTACAACAATCCCCCAAAGGAGGGAAAGGAGCGCTAGCACTCCCCATTAGTGGGTAGGGGAGCGCTGCCCAAGATTTCCTCAAAAAAACCCAGTGCTCCCCTAGAATGGTGCACAGAGTGCTACAACACTCCCCCAAAGGAGGGCAAGGATCGCTAACACTCCCTGCTAGTGGGTAGGGGAGCGTTGCCCTTCAAAATTCATTTTTAAATGGTTTTTCTAAGTACTAACTGGTTTCTAAGTCTGATTCTTAGATAATGTGCTGAAGTCAACATGAACATACTCGTCGAAGGAGGGCCTTGATGTATCCCCCATCAACGACACGAAACTGACATAGAGATGTAAATTGGTGGATCAAATGAACATGGACTGACATGGGTATTGAAACAAGAAATTTGTGATGGTTGATTCTTGAGGCAGATACTTCCCTTGAACACTGAAGCACAACAACAAAAACATAACATGGACCAAAACATGATGATGCAGTGGATACTATGAATTTATTCAGGTGACCCAAAGGAGTAAAGAAACTTAGAGGATTGGTTCAGTGCATAGGTTCAGTGGATTAAAATGTAGGAAAAGAAAAAGTGTCATGTTCAAGGGCGACTGTAAGAGTGACTGGTGATGTTTTCAAAAACTGCTTGGCTTGCTTCCTTCAAATTTTTCCCCCATCCAGATAGACGAGTACCTCTTTTTATTTTAATGAGCTCGAGGAGGATAACACATGCTCGATATAACTCACCTTCGGTAAGTCCCTCTTCCTTTGTTTAACAAACTGGAAGAAGTAAGGGTTCGGTCCCATATGGGCCCTTCAATGTATGATTTTTTAACGAGTCCAGAGAAGGTAAACTCGATGATTTTTCATGTTTAGAGAGTCTGAAAAGAACTTAAATATGACTCCAGGGTTGTCCTTTTTTGTAATGTTAGTCTCACAAGGCCGAAAAAGAGATAAATTATCACTCAAAAGATGCCCTTTCAAACCTTTTAACGAGTGGGAAAGGAAGCAAGATCACTCAGCAATCTTTTCATGTTTAGAGAGTCTGAAAAGAGCTTAAAGGAGACTCCAGGGGGTTCCTTTTTCGTATATCCATGCGAGTCTAAAAAATAGATAAAAGTTTACTCGGTTGCGTTCTCATGTTTTTTCGAGCGTGAGAAGGAACTAATACCATGCTCGGTATTGGTTTCATTTTTACACAAGCTTGAAACAAAATTAAACTATGCTTGTAAATTCCCAACGTAATTTCCAAAGGTTGGGATACCCATGGACGGTGGGTACTCTACCCCCAGCTTGAAAATCTAGTGGCATAACTCCATAATTATAATAAAAGTCTGGAGACATGCCCCCCGAGCTTCAATTCATTCACTGACTTTGAGGTTGTCACCAATTTCTGTACTAGATGGAAAAAGGATTAGGGTGGATGAAATGAAGGTTCAAATATGAGACCTAACGAAATATTCGATGACATCTACGAGATCTAGTGAAATACTCTACCTAACAGGAGAGGTGACTGTTTCATTTTTTAACGATCTTGACACAGGAAAAGAACTATGCTCAGGGATCTGGGTTGAATCCCCAAATTTCTGTTTCATTTTTGAAGGAGCTTGCTATAGAGAGGAAAAACTATGCTCATGACCTCTGTTTCATTTTTTAACGATCTTTCCACAGAGAAGTGAAACTATTCTCATAGCTTTTGTTTCAGTTTTTAACGAGCTTGCCACAAAGAAGCAAAAACTATGCTCGTGGCTCCAGATTCAATCCCTAGATTTTTGTTTCATTTTTTAATGAGCTTGCTACAAAGAGGAAAACTATGCTCGTGACCTCAGCTTGATCATGGCTTCCAAGAGGACAAATCTCTGGAAGGAATACATGTCAAGGGACAAATGTCAATCATGGCTTCCAAGAGATCTTCGCTAGATGGAAGAAAAGCACTCTGGAAGGAATACATGTCGACGACCTCAATAAGGGTAGGGAGATCTGGCTCTAATAGCCCTATTGAAGAGATCACCATTTCAACTACCAGATATAATTCATAAGAGGTTGAGCTTACAGTGAGAGGCTCATCTTCATCGGTAGCCGAAGGCATGGGAGATAACACCACATAATTGACCTGTGACGGGGGCGATACTATCTGCATATAAGAACCGTTTAGGGAGGTCATTAGGTTGGTAATCAAGTTAGGACCAACACATGAAAGTTGATCAATAGTCACCATTCTTCCATCATGCGGGAAAGATATCACACGAAAAAGAGTGGACACAATAGCTTTCATGGCATAGACATAATCTCGTCCAAGGAGTAAATCTAAATCCAAGGGGTCCTGGACTACCATAACATCAATAAAGACAGTTTTCTCTCCCAAAGTTATGGGAAACTGCGGAAGGATCCCTAAAGGGTGACTGTTTCTTTTGTTAAAAGCGAACAGATTCTGGGTAACCAACACAAGCGAAGGATAACCCAAAGCTTTCCAAGCAATAGAGGACAAAATACTAACAAACAAACTTTCATATATCAACGCATGAGGAACGTCCCGACCACAAACCTGTACTGTAATCTTGAAAGGAATGTGAGAGGGAAGACAAGGTCCAATTAGCACACCCCAATCAAAAGGTTCTAATGCCTTATTACTTGGAGGGGGTTTCACAGGAGAAGGAGGAATCCCCCCCAGCACGGTATATTATGTATCAACGATAAAAATGTGGGCATAATCGGGTTTACTCTCTAGCAGGAGAGTAGGATAGATTGATAATGACATCAAATTGACCACTTGGGTTTTATTCTCCAAGGGGAGAATGGGTTGACAGGTGTAAACGGATTGACTTCTTGGGTTGCAATATTTAACTGGAGAGCGAGATTGACTGAAGATGGGATCGGATCAACCACTTTGTCAACTGGTTCAACTAAGGACGTGATCAGATTGACGACATGATCAACCCGACTAACTGATGAAGGGACTAGAGCAACCACTTTGGCACTCGTCAGAGGAGAAGTAGGATTGACCATGTTGGAACTCTTCAGATGAAGGGTGGGACTGACCAATGATGAGACTAGATCAGTCACTTGGATTTCACTTTTCAAATGAAAAGTGGGGTTGATCAATGACGAAACTGGATCAGTTACTTTGGTTAGTGGTTCAACCGAGGATGAAACTAGATTGACCACCTGATCAACTGGACTGACCGGGGATGGAACCAGATTGACCATTCCACCAACTAACGATGGGTTGGGAGAAATCTTACGATAACCAGTTGGGAGTTGAAGCTTTTCCAAAAGAGAATAAGCCTCGTCCATACGAGGACAAAGGTGAGAATAATGATCACCTTCGCATAACAAACAAGGAAATTTGACACTTGTCTTCTTCTTACCAACCTTAACGTCACTAGTTGACGGGGCATCACCAGCATGTCTAGCAGAGGTCGATTATGTGGAGGACCACATTTATAAGACCTTTGGAAGACCAGGGAAATCCCTCAGAAAGTGGTCACCCTTACAAAGATTGCAAGGGAATTTGGGTTTCATATTCTTCGTTTTAATCTTGTCGACCTCATCAACACTCCCAATATGATTAATAGTCGCTAGTTGCTTGGATCCAACATCTGATATGGTTGGAGGCTCGGTCATTTTCGGGTTCTTCTTCTTCTTCTCTTTCTGTTTCTTCTTCTTCTTATCAACCTTACTATTTTCTTTAGAGCTTTCACTGGGCGAAGAAGGAGAAAGGGAAGGAGACTTAATGGGCGAAGAAGGCGAAAAATCGACATGAGGTTGATGTGTGGGTGGTGTACTTACATATGAAGTATTAGGTGCAGCTGAAGCACTGGGAAGATTCGAGATCACCAGAGTGGGGAACAACCAAACCTGTAATTTGATGGTGAGTCCCGAAAGACTCATTGTTGCAATGTACGGAGGACCAATGTTTCCAAAAGAAGGAAAGGTGAAAGTTTCCCCGGGACAAGGGGTTCCTCCATTGGTACTCCCAGGAGTTGATGCCATTAACACTGACTCGAACTAAGGTCCACTAAGTAAAACAAAAAACACACACTATGAATCTAAGAAACAAACAATCAAACAAAACTTCCCACAATGAAACCACTGGTTGGTGATGAAATCCAACGTCGCGAGATCAATATAGGAAGGGGAGGGGATAGAGCGGGTGGATCAGTTATGTTGGCGACCTTCTTAATGGACTTATGCCTTGGTGCAAGATTCCATGCAGTAATTGTGGATTTACCCTCCAAGGAGCCCAAGTGGGTTTGACCAACGTCTGTTCCAGGTACAGTGAAAACTTCCCTTCAACGTCACCTTGCGTAAGACCTTGAATATTATGGCTACTAAGGTCACCAACTCGCAGTTATCCCATGGGTGGGTACAGTCTACAGTACAGTCTGAACGTATGGGCAGGATAACAAGTCTGAAATCCTTCAAGAGAACTGAGGACAAGTGGACCGGTAGAACTCTAGAGGACCCCAAACGGATTCAGAGTTCACGAAGCATCGAGACCAAATGAAGATAGTTGAACCTCAAGAAGAACCCCCAATATACGATCTGACTACTACGAACGGTTAAACCACGGAGGGATAATCTCCATAACTCTTTTGAACCTGACCTCGTGCGTAACCCCTGCGTGAGAGGGGGATCCCAGTAAGCTTATACGAAAATTGGATTTTCTCTCTCGATCGCAAGATGCTAATGTTTGTTTTGAATTCTTTGGAAAGTTATCCTTTCAATCTATTCCAAAGCCCTACACCTTAAGCTAATGTAGGTTTGCTAACAAAAAATGTAAAAATGTCTGATAAATTTTAGTTTAGCGCTTGATTTTAAGGTTGTTTTTTACTCAAGAGGAAAATGGAGTGGACTAAATGATGTTTTGATTGAATCTAAACAATGAAAAGAAATGAGAATACAAGTATTTCACTTCGATGAAATCTATATTACGAGAAGGAGAATTTTTTTATCATTCCCAAATGCATAATGTCCCAAAATTTTTATTAAACTCATCAATGTCAAGATCTTCAAGAAATGAGTTAAAGAGACTGTACACCAATACACGATTCTTGGCCCCCCCCGGCCATGAGGGGGAAAAATTTTAAGATTTTAAGACTAAAAAATGCCAAAAACCATGCAATTTCACTACTTCAAATGAAAACTAGTTTCACTACCCAAAAGTAAGAATGCATCTATATTCTTTGTTTGATTCTAATGGATAAATAAAGTAAATACAAATCTTTTGATGCTCTACTACTTTCAATCAGGAGAAAGAGTCCTATGCAGATGCAAAAGACACGAAGAAAAAGGGCTACAAACGAAGCATGCACTCAAAGCAATGAGAACTAAAAGAAAACAAGTAGAAAATTGTTCTAACAAGAATTCAATCAAGGATTCAAAAACTGAAAAACATTCAAGTAGTACAAGAAAATGCAGAGAAGAATCCAAGAAAAGACAGGGAGAAAGAGAAATCACTCAAAACTGTCCTGACAAAACAAGCAGCAAGAAAAGGAAATTGCACATTTCTGAAAAAGGTTTCAAGCTCCAATCAAGACAATAGGGAGTGATAAGAATAAAAAAAAAATCCAAACAACTTCACAAACCAACTATAGACTCTGGGTAAATACCTCTGCAAAACAAGCTGCAAAAGACTGAGCAAAAGAAGGTAGAAACTCCCAAAAAAGAGACTAGCGCTCCCTGTCTCAAGGGTACAGAGCGTTGAAACACTCCCTAAAACATTGTAGGGGAGCGTTGGCCAGATATCAACACTCTTGTATGTCCTGGGGGGGGGGGTGCTATTCCTCCTAGAATCTCAGAAAAAGAGCCAAAAAATGCAAAAAACGCACCCATAATGCATAAAAATTGGTGAGATTGCTAGTGAAGGTAGGAGAAGGATAATGGATGATGAACAAACAATAAAAAGTGATCTGAAAGGTGGGAAAATATAAGTAAATACAAGAGTAATTTCTTTGGAAAAATGACCTCAGAGATCAAATGGAACAATGGATAGATCTTTGAATTTCCTTACAACAACTTTCATTAAATCATATAAATGAAAAAAGCAGTAGATCGACTCCAAATCTCAAAGAAGAAGAGTGACTCAAATTAAGGAAGGAATATTTCAAAAATCCAAACAAAAAATCATTAATTCTTAGAAATCAAAATGTTGGAGGCCAAAACAAAGACACATTGAGATGATGATAACCCTGAGTAGATGAATCAACAAAACAATAAACTCAGAGATCAACTCCCAAAAAGTTTTTTAGCAGAAAAAGACCAACGCTCTAGTGCCAAGGGAACCAGAGTGTTGCAACACTCTGTGGGAGCCTGCAAGGGAGTGCTAGCGCTCTGGTTGTAGAGGCAGGGGAGCACTAGTCTCTCAGAAGAACAAAAACTTGCCCATAACTCAAAAAACTCAAGAAAATTTTGAAATTCAGTGTGTATGGGATAAATCCAATAGGCAACAACACATCTAAGAATCAGAAACATAGCATGAATAAGATCTAAAAGTGAGCAAAGGCCAAAAACAATACCTAGGAAGGAAACCAAAAATGAAAGATTCAGTCCCCAACGGAGTCGCCAATTTCTGTTACAGGAAAATCCCCCTGCGGACAGGTGGATTCCCTCTTGGACCGTAAATATCTAATATCAAGACATAAATGTGCTAACTTTGGTCACTGAAATCCCTTTAAACCTATCTAAGATAATCCATAGAGAAGAGGAAGAATATGTACCTTTTTCATGATGTTTGTCCTTGCCCAGTCCAAGTTGAACTCTGATCTTCAAGCTCTTCAACAAGTCCTGCAATCCAATCAAAGACAAAGCATGCATCCTATTCTAATACGATTAGTTTGAAACTAGATATATCCATTAAAGACAAGTTCATGTAGGTATACACAATCTTTAAGGAAACAAGACAAGCACATGTATTAATGAGAACTCAATAAAGATACTTACAGACCTTTGATGAAGCTGCGAGAGCCTCTCCAAGCTCTCCTTGTCCAACCCCTTGCTCAAATGATCCACAAACAAAATGAATATGCTTCATTGATTATCTCCCTTATGAGATCATAAGTTTGATGCCTTCAATGTCTCTCCTTATGAGATCATAAGTTAGGTATTTCTCAATTTCTCCATCCCCTTCACCATGAGAAGGCCTCCTTATATAATCTTGGAGAGGCCTAACCACCTTAGATATTCTTGGGATAGGTTGAGGATCTTTCTACATCAATTGTGGATCCTCCCTAAGATCTATCCTTGACTTCATATTCGAATCAAACTAACTTCAGAGATAAGGGGGTCCTCCCCTGATTTTCTCAATAGCATAACACTCCCCCAGAATGGTGGACAAAGCTCTACAACACTCCCCCAAAGGAGGGAAAGGAGCACTATCACTCCCCGCTAGTGGGTAGGGGAGCGCTGCCCAAGATTTCCTCAAAAACACCTAGTGCTCCCCCATAATGGTGCACATCATGCTACAACACTCCCCCAAAGGAGGGCAAGGAGTGCTAGCACTCCCTGCTAGTGGGTAGGGGAGCACTGCCCTTCAAAATTCATTTTTAAGTGGTTTTTATCAAGGAAAAGGCTTTGTACTCTTTTTCAAATGATTTCTCCTTCTTTAACCATTATCTGAGGGTGTCTTCAAGTGTTCCTTGTGATTTTGTTCAAGACACGACATAGGCAGGATGATTGTATGATGTCCGTGACACTTGCGACACTTGTGTCTAAAATGAGACACTTGCGACACTTGTAATGACGACAGTAGGTCATCATTGAAGTGAGTAATTTTGATGTGTAATAGATTGCCCCTCAAAGTGTGAATTTAGAATACAAAAACTGATGATTGAAGTACTTTGTAGACTTTTTTGATCCTCAGTGGAGTCGCCAATTTCTGTTACAGGAAAATCCCCCTGCAGATAGGTGGATTCCCTCTTGGACCCTAAATCTCTAAGATCAAGACAGAAAGGTGCTAACTTTGGTCACTGACATCCATTTAAACCTAGCTAAGCTAATCCATAGAGAAGAGGAAGAATATGTACCTTTTTCATGATGTTTTTCCTCGCCCAGTCCAAGTTGAGCTCCGATCCTCAAGCTCTTCAACAAGTCCTGAAATCCAATCAAAGAAAAATCATGCTTCCTATTCTACTATGATTAGTTTGAAACTAGATCTATCCATTAAAGACAAGTTCATGTAGGTATACACAATCTTGAAGGAAATAGGCCAAGCACATGTATTAATGAGAACTCAATAGAGATACTTATAGACCTTTGATGAAGCTGCAGAGGCCTCTCCAAGCTCTCCTTGTCCAACCCCTTGCTCAAATGATCCACAAACAAAATGACTATGATTCATTGATTATCTCCCTTATGAGATCATAAGTTTGATGCCTTCAATGTCTCTCCCTCCCTGATGAGATTATAAGTTAGGTATTTCTCAATTTCTCCATCCCCTTCAGCATGAGAAGGCCTCCTTATATAAGCTTGGAGAGGCCTAACCACCTTAGAGGTTCTTGGGATAGGTTGAGTATCTTTCTCCATCAGTTGTGGATCCTCCCTAAGATCCAGCCTTGACCTCATATTCAAATCAAACTAACTTCAGAGATAAGTGGGATCTTCCCCTGATTTTCTCAACAGCATAACACTCCCCCAGAATGGTGCACAGAGCGCTACAACTCTCCCCCAAAGGAGGGAAAGGAGTACTAGCACTCCTCGCTAGTGGGTAGGGGAGAATTCCCAAGATTTCCTCAAAAGAGCCCATCGTTCCCATAGAATGGTGCACAGAGCGCTACAACACTCCCCCAAAAGAGGGCAAGGAGCACTAGCACTCCCTACTAGTGGGTAGGGGAGCCCTGCCCTTCAAAATTCATTTTTAAGTGTTTTTTCTCAAGGCAAAGGCTTTGTACTCTTTGTCCAATGATGTCTCCTTCTTTAACCAGTCTTTGAGGCTGTCTTCAAGTGTTCCTTGTGATGTCATTCAAGACACGACATAAGTAAGATGACTGTATGATGTCCGCGACACTTGTTGCTAAAATGCGACACTTGTAATGATGACAGTAGGTCATCATTGAAGTGAGTAATTTTGATGTGTAACACAACTTTTTTTATACAAACTTGTTCCATTTTTTGTGTTCTAGGTCATAGGGATTTTCCTAAATGCCACTAAAGACACTAAGTTACTTTTCTATAAGTTTCAAAGACTGGTTATTTTCAAATTTTGGCTTGGTTTCCCCAATGGGGTAGGCTCACAAACTTGGCATCTCTTGGTTTTAGAAGTATATCTGGGCATTTATTGGTATCTAAATGATAAAAAAATGTAAGGTTTTACTGACAAATTGCAAATTAAGTTTAATGTACTTTATGCATCGGATCGATAAGAATGCGAAACACATAAAACTCTATAAATTGTTGCAGAATCATAATTATGACTTTTACTTGATGCTTATAAGTGATTAAAGAGTTCAACCATCATAAACCATGCTGCAAAATAATAGAAGATAACAAAAAACAAGAAAGAGAAGTAGACATAAGAACTTGTTAACGGAGTTCACCAATCTTTGGTTACGTCTCTGGGCCCACTTCAAAGTGGAGGACCTCTTTATTGCTCTTCAAATTCTCAAGTTCTCTTTACATTGGCTCTTTGCTATTACAAAAGACTTTCAATCTGTTGTACAAGATCTCCTTATTCAGATATATACTAGCCTCAACAAAATTTCTCTCAAAACATGACAAAATGCCTCTCAAAACATGAGAAATGGCCAAATTACACAAGTTGCTCCTCAAAATCCCTGCATCAAAAAGTTACCCCTCAAGCTCAAAGATCCTGGTTTATATTGTTTTTAGGCCGAACAAGAGAAGACCAACTTCCCCTGAATATCTGGCCTCTTTTTGGGATCAAATCCCCCTTCAAATGGCCAAAATATCCTAAAAAATGCCCAATCTAGGCCAAACTATAGGCAAATAACCCATTGTGTATGAAAAAATCAAAATAAGCCCAAAAATGGTTGGGCACGTGCACAAATTATGGTCACATGGAACTAAGGTGGCCAAGCTCCAGCCCTTTGGGCTATGCACTGGCCTCTAGCCCTTAAACCCTGGTCACTTGGAAAATAAGTATGGGACCGTGCCCCTTAAAAATCGCCTAACCCACGATTGTAGCCCCGTAGTAAAAGGTGGAGGGTGCTACCAATTGCGCGCATGGTGGTTAAGGTAAATGCACCCCCTTTATTGGATGATATCATGGATGGGCGATTATGCCATGCATCACACGCCTGGTTGTATGCATTTTGACAAGAAACCTCGAGTTGGGGCCTAGCCCCAACCCCCTTCGCGCTATTTTATAACTTGCCACCATTTTAACTATGTAAAAGTGGGTTTTAACCCCAAGCATCAAGGTTTGGCACATTAGCATTTGGTCAACTCCCAAAGTGCTTCCTCCTCCAATGGGTCACGGGGTCGAGACCCATGAGCTCCATAATATTTTAATATAGCCACCAACCAAAGATAGGGTGCCACGTGGCAGCCCACGCCTGGGCCACGTAGCACCTCCACATTCATTCAACCATATTCCATGTGTCAAGCATATATTGGTCCATGCCTGCCATACTTTCCCAGTCAGCACGCCACATGTCACCACCTGCCTCTACCATGTCAGCATAATGAAGTCGCTTGGTGATGTCACGCTGATGTCAGCATTGACTTTTTGCCAGTTTGATTGTTGACTTTTTAGTTGTTTGAGAAAATCGTCAGAGTGCGATAAATCTCACATACATCGTCCGTTTGAGAAAGTAAATATATGGACGAAATCAGCACGACAAGCCAATCATAATGGAATTAGTTTCATTCAATTCCAAGAAATTTCATTTTTGAGCATTTTTTGTACCTGGGGAGCCTCCCGGATCATTCCTCCCCACTTGGAAGCTTTTGGACCACCAAAATTCTACCTTTACTCATGTAAGAAGTGAGGGTACTGCCTCCCCACTTGTCATGTATCATCCAACCTTTCTGCTAGGACAATGATCAGCTGACTAATCACAACAAACATAAAAACTGAGATAGCATTGTTTATCGAAGTAATCATCCCATTGATTGCACAATCATGTACATTCTTTGTCGCATTTAGAATCCATACACCACTAAATAGCAGCAAACTAAACAACAATATTGAATATGTGAATGAGAATGAAAAAACATGCTTCCCCTTCTGAACATGAACAATAATCAAAGTATGCAGTTGAACCTCATGTTGTACTTTTGGTGACACTTCATGATTGTTAGAAACATACTGAATCATGTCATGTTTAGCATCACTAACTTCCTTATTTGTTACAGACATAAGTGTTAAAAAATTTCTTGCATTTACCATTCTTTTTAACTTCCCTTTAGTTGCAAAATATATGTCAGTTTTTATGCGAAGACCACGAACAATGTACTCGTTCCCATCTTTCTTGAAGCAATATTTATTTTCCTCCCTGTAGAATATGGCTTTTCTATCAGAAAGGTATGGGATTCCTAGGACAATTCCACATGTGTCAAGTGGCACTATATCAAGATCTACTTCATCAACATAATTAGAAGTGATTGCAAACTTAATTTTACATTGTTTGGTTACTTACAAATTATTATCACCACATATCCATCCCAATGGATATGGTCTAGGATGTGGCTTAGTTTCAAGTCCCAAATTATTTACAACCTCTTCACTAATTAGATTGGCTTGTGATCCACTCTACAAGAGTATCAATTTTAACATTATTTTTTATGACCCTTATGTGGAAAATTTCACCCCTTTTACACTCATCATTTACTACATCTGAATTAGAAGAGCTAGTACTTGCAATATAATTTATACCTCGGATTCCCATAGCTACAATTTTTGTCTCATCACCAGAGTCTGATCCCATATCCACTTGAACTATTGCAGCAATGGTATTCTTTCTCCCTTTATTGACATACTTCTTTGGCTTCAACTCGGGATGTAAGATCCAACAATGATCTTCATCATGGACTACCTTCTTGCAATGCTTGCAACCAGGCTTCTCCTTTCTTGTTGTGGTTGTCTTCTTTTCTTTCTCTTTTCTTTTCCTTGAATCCTTTCTTTGCCAAGTATCTGTAGAAACACTATCTCCAACATTCCCTTTACTTGATTCAATGTGAATGGCTTGTACACATACTTCATCAAAGTTAGAAGGATTTAACATAAGAATAGTGTGCTTGAGATAAGAATGTAAACCACCAATATATTTTAGGAGTGTCTCTTGTGTATATAA
>ML801649.1:30701-50359 GCA_009831015.1 Picea engelmannii
ACGATCCGACCACCACAATCAATTAAACCACGGAGGGTTAGTCCCCGTAGCTTACCCGAATGCAACCTCGTGCGTAACCCCTGTGTGAGAGGGGGATCCCAGGCAGACTTATACGATAACTGGATTTACTCTCCCTAACTCAGTATGCTAATGTTTGTTTTAGAAACTTTGGAGAGTTATGCTCACAACCCTAATCCAAAGTACTACACCTATTCTACTGTTGGTGGAGGATTCTAGCAAAGAAAAATTCTAGATGATTTTTAATTAACGTTGATTTTAGTGGCTGTTCTTTACGCAAAGGGGTGCATGGAAGTGAAACAAATGGAATTAAGACTCTGACCCAAAGAGTGCATCAAGCATGGTAAGCAATCATTTCCTTTCGATGAATGTCTATCTAAGGGAGAGAGAGAGTTCTTTCACTGACAAGCACAACTACGGAATGCCCTCAAACGATTCTTTTCTCAATCAAATCCTGATGTAATGCAAAACTTTTAAATGCCTTCTGATATGCTTAATCAATCATGAAAATATCTTTATTGTTTGCGTATGGATGATGATCAACACAACATAATGCTTATCCTCGCTAATTATCTTCTTGGTATGAATGAGAACCAAACTAGCATAAGCAAGAGTAACACAAACAATACACCCTTCGTAGCAATCAAAACGAAAAAGCGAAAGAAAGGGAACAATCAAAGAGAAAACAAAATTTTACACCCAAAAATAAAAAATTGAAGAACAAGGACCTTGACTCAAAGCAAGATGAAGAGGTCTATAGGCCTTTGATGACCTTCACCAAGGTTTTTACTCAACTGATGAGGAGAGAAGAACAATGCATAAGTTTCAAATTTCACTCAACAAGAAAAACTTAATGAAAATGGTGAAGAAGGCTTAAAGATCCAATCAACAAGGTGTTTATCCTTCAAAAAGACAGATATCAAAGCTAAAAAGGAAGAAAAATTGACTCTCAAGATCACTCAGCAGAGGAACACAGAGGCAAACCCTAGACAAAGCAGTTCTGGAGGGTTTTTTGGCCAAAAAGAGGCTGGCGCTCTGTTGCCAAGGGCAAGGAGTGTTATAGCGCTCTATGCAAAGCCTTTAGGAGCGCTGGCGCTCTGTTAACACTAGGACAGGGGCGCCAGGGTCTAAAAGTTCCAGAAATGTCAAGAAATTTCAAAAATTGAAGTTCAAACTTGACAAGTATGCCGAGTATGATGGGACAAGGAGCCAATCAGCTCATGAAACTAATCAAAGAGGGGTAAACCAGGTCTGAAACAAGCAAGGGACAGAACAAGGTCAATGAGGAGAAAAATCCAAACAAGAGGTTTCGAATTTGAGGCTATCTCCCCAGCGGAGTCACCAGTTTTTGTTGTAGGAAAATCTCCCTGCGGACAGGTAGATCACCTCTAAGGCTTGACCTTAACCCTAGACAAAAAAATGCTTAATGTGGACACTGAATTTCTTTCAAATCTATCTAAACTAACACATGAGAAGGAAGGATGACAAAAGTACCTGTTATCGACGTTTGTCCCTGCACGCTCCGAGTTGCGCTTCAATCCTTTGCTCCTCGCTGAGTTCTGCGGGAAAAACAAGATACGACCACTTCCTACTCTATCAATATTAGCTTGAAAACAGATCTATCACTAAATGATAGGTTCATGTAACATCAGACACAAACTAGAAAGAAACAGGCCAAGCGTGTCATATTAATGAGAATAACGACAACAATAATTACAATCGTAGATGCGAATGCGACAGCTTCGTCAAGTCCTCTTCGTCCAACCCTTGCCTGAAAGATCCACGACCTGGATAACAGCAGCTTCACTGATCACTCTCCTTTGGCTAACTGTAAGTTTCCTCCAAGATCATAAGTTTCACATATTCAATTCTTCCCCCTTTTCCACCATCATAGAGCCTGTTTATATAGGTTGGGAGGAGCCTAGCCTCTTGAGTTATGTTTAGAACCAGTTGGGAACCTTCTCCATAGATCAGGGATCTGTTGATGAGAAAAACAATTCGAGCACAACTGCCTCCTAATCTCGAATGTTCCTCCCCTTATTCTTCTCAACGGGCTAACAACTGACCCAGATTAGGGAGCGCTCCTTCAGAAGGGGTCTCAGAGCGTTGTAGCGCTCCTTGGCAAGCCTTGGGGAAGCGCCAACGCTCTTAAGATGAGAAACGCTCCTCCAAAAGGGTCTGGGCAGCGTTATAACGCTCCCTAAGACATTATAGGGGAGCGCCAGCGCTTCTGCAGCTGAATTAGGGGAGCGTTCCCTCTCCAAACCTCTGTTTTAGGGCTCTTTTCAGGTGTCAAGAGTCATTTGATCCCAGTAAACCAGTTCTCCTCCTTCAAATCAGTCATGTGAGATGTCATAAGTGCCTCCTTAGTGTCGTTATCATGGCATCATGTCTGAACATTGTTTGCGACACTTGTGATCAACTTGCGACACTTGCGAAAGCTGAAGGGAAGATGCGACACTTACGACGATTGATAAGGACAATGAGACACTTATCCATCTGAGAAATTTTGACGTGTAACACCAAGACTCAGAGTAAGCCTGATCTCAGAAAGTATCAAATGGGAAAAAGTGACATCTTCTAGGACTGGTATACATTTTCCATGAGTTTAGAAGACTAGATCATAGCTTCAGAGACCTCTAGGAGACATGAAATCTCCTGAGAAGATTCCCTTGTTTCAATGACAAATGAGGAAGTCATAAGGACTGGGATATGGATTTTGCTTTAAGACTAGAAGGGAAGTCAATGGTGACTTTCAATATTGATCTAACAGATAAAACATGTTGTAGATAACAATATAGAGATATACAAAGCCCGATTTTTGTCCAGAAGATTCTCCCAGCAAGAGGGAGAAGACTATGACAAGAAAGTTTCTCCAGTAATCATAAGAAGTATATATAGAAAAACCATGATCCATTAAAAGAAGTCGATGTAGTATGGGATTCATAGGGAGAAAATGAAGATGACATCGTGATGGAGTAGAGGAGCTACTCTCAGAGTTCAACAACTACAATGAGAATGGAACAATCATTCTCAGCTTCATAAATAACAGCTGGAGGTGCAGAGTCCCGGTTCCAGAAGGAACAGTTGTAGAAAAAGTAGAGGACATAATCTCAGGCAGTGAGAGAAATAATGCTTTGTAGAAAGAACATAGAACCAACACATGATTATATAGATTGAGTTTCAATTGAGCAAGTGTATTGGGTTGGTACAATCTGTTGTGAAAATTTGGTTTCGAAGTACATGACATGAAGACTCATGTCTGCAAGTTGAAGCAAGCTCCAAGAGCCTGGTATGGTTGATAGTTTTCTGATGAGATTGGGATTTACCAAGAGTAAAGATGATCCCAAAATTTACTTCAAGATTGAGAATGATGGACCATTTATATTTCTGGTATATGTGAATGAATTATTCTTGACAGACGAAGAAAATCTCATCAAAGATTGTAAGAAGAAGTTTGTTGTTGAATTTGAAATGAAGGACCTAGGCTCGATGCACTATTTATTAGGTCTTGAAGTATGGCAGAGCCCAGAAGAGATTTTCCTTAATCAAGGAAAGTATGTTGTGGAAATTCTGAAGAGATTCAACATGATGGACTGTAGAACCATGTCCACCCCTATGGAGATGAATCTGAAGTGTTTGGCTGATACTTTGTCATAAATAATTGATGTTACTCTATACAGACAGATGATTGGTTCATTGATGTATTTGACGAATACCAAACCAGATATATACTTTGCTATGAACACCTTGAGTTAGTATCTGGTGGATCCTAGACGTGTTCCCCTTGTAGCTGCAAAACATGTGATGGGATACCTTAAGGGTATGTTGGACTATGGCCTCTGTTATACTAGAGACTATGACTTCAAGTTTTATGGATATACTGATTCAGATTGGGATGGAAGTTATTCAGACATAAAAAACACTTCAGGATGTTTTTTCAGTTTGGGGTCAGGCATGACTTCATGGAAAAACATGAAGCAATCCAATATTTCTCTTAGTATGGCAGACACAGAGTACATTGCAGCATGTTCCGCCAGTTGTGAAGCCATATGGCTTCGGAATTTGTTGACAACTTTGTTCGATCTGGATATGGAAGCTACCATGATTCTATGTGATAACCAGAGTTGCATAAATATGAAAAAGAACCCAATGTTCCATGATAAGACGAAGCACATAGAGATCCGGTACCACTACATTAGTGACATGGTGCAGAAGCAAGATGTAAATCTCCAATATGTTGGCACATATGAGCATGTTGCATATGTGTTGACTAAGCCTCTGTCTTGTGTGAAGTTTGATTACTTCCGAGACAAGCTTGGTGTATTCTGAAAGGACCTCCCACGAAAGGGGGAGTGATGATGATGATACTATGGTATCTTGACCAACAACGGGTGGCTCAGTTAGGATCTTACATCCTAGGGGATTGATCATCCCTAGGAAGATCCCAAAGGTCCGGTAAGGATGGTTTGTTAGAGTACCTGTGCATGTATATACTAGTTGTGGTCAATAGTGGTAGCTCAGTTAGGATTATATATCCTAGGGACTCTTATGATTCTTGGGTAGATCCCAAAGGTCCGGTAAGGACGGTCTGTCAGAGTACCACAGATGTTGTTGTTGATCCACCTACATCATTCTATTGCCACATATAGATGTTGATGTTCCAACTTCGTGCTGTTGATGTTAATGTTCCATCTTCATGATGTTGATGATTATGATGTTACTCCAGCTCCGTGCTGCAGATGATGATGATGTTCAGTTTCTACTAATGTTGATGATGAGAAAAAATTTCGATGACCTATAGATATGACCGACAATGTTCCCGATGATGATGAGGATGTACCCTCTTCTTGATGATGTATTGAGTCCAGGCAGTTGTTATTAATGTTTTCAGTAGCATACCCTTCTCGTTAAGGGGGAGTGTTGAATTATTGTAACTTTGAAGAATATTCTACTTATATTTGAGTCATTATTGTATAGATCAAATCCCCTTTTGTGGATTGGTCAACATGTATTTGTATGGTGGTCTTTTTAAAGTCACCCCCTACTAATTGTAAAGTGGTTTTATCCACGTCTAAAAGAAGTCGACTCCACCAAGTGAAGAGTCACAACCCTAGCACCACCTCACAACTTGTATTTATATGTGAGGATGGTGTCTCATTTGACCATACTCACCAACTAGCTCTGCAGTGCTCAAGTCTTGGAGGAGAAATTGCTGCAACTAGGGGTGACATCAAGGAGGGTTTTGGTCTCTCTCTTGGTATTTCTTGGTTAAGTGGTGTGCTATTATTCCTAGTGAAGGAGTAGAGGAGGATATTTTTTTTGTTCTTTGGTCTATCTATATTGAGGAAGTGTTTTTTGGGTTTTCTCCCCTATGAGGGTTTCCTAGGATAATCTATGTGTCTCTATTGTTTCTGTGATTTACTCTTTCAGTGATATTATGCAACTAATGTGATAAATGATTATAATAATAAATAAGAACCGTAACTACTAGTTGTATAAGTAAAACTTTAACGGATAGATATGATGTTTGAAATTCCATGTTAAACTTGGGGTTTGATGTGAACATGCTACTAAATAAATCATGAGATATGATGGAGAGACTACAGTTGGTGTAATAACCCATCTAGTTACGGATATATAATCAATATATAATCTACATGGTTAGCCACCTGTAAAATGTTGAAGTTAATCTTTCTAACATAAAAACAATGGTATATTTTAAGGTCATTGAGAATCTTCCTGATTGGACACCACTTCCACTAGTAAAGTTCCAAATCATTGACATTCCAAATGAAGATGGCAACAAGATTGAACTTATGTGCCTTGATCAAGGAATAACACACCCAAAAAGTCATGTCAACATCTACACCAAGATGGGCTAGAGAAGGATGCTTGGGACAATTTTGGGTTGACAAATTCATTTATACCATTGGACCTATTTCACAAACTTGGTAGACATGAGGAAATATGATGGAAAAAGAAGTAACGGGAGAATTTTTGTTAAGTTTTATATTCCACTTTCAAAGATATCACTAAGACTCTTGGCATTACTTTTAAATTACAATCAATAAAGTCCATGTTATGTGATAGAAAGTCATGAGGGTCTTAGTACTTTGTATGTGACAAACATGAGTCATTAGCAAGATTACAACTACCAAGGAAACTATTGGAGAGCTTTAAGGGATATATGAAGTGTGGTTGAAAGATAAAACAAGATTTAGAGGAAGAATATGATCAATACATGTTACACCATTTGCTATTCATGTTGACCACCATTTTGGTTAATTGGTAAGTGTTGCAAAGCATTGCCAGGCTATCCCATCACATCAATTGTTTTGCCTAAGTACACAAAATCCTTAGTTGAAAATGTTGTTTCAAGCACTTGAGTTTCCCCCCTAACATAGGTCTTTAACTAGATTAACGTCATTTCAGATATTCACCAATTAGGGAGTCTTTTATGGAATATTGTCTAAATTAATTATGGTTGGCTAATGATAGATAGATGATAGTTTGTTGTTCAATTCATGTTATAGTACAACTTGCAAGTTGTAGGTTGATTCAAAGTAAAAATATATATAAAGCATAAATTTGGCTTGTGGCATGTTCTCATGGATTAAATTCCCAAATCTCAATACATTGTTTATTCACAATTTTTGAGAACCTTTACCCTTATTGTACCACCATGGGCCTTTTGTATTTCTTATACATGAAAACCCTTACTAACCTTTTGGCCTTTCCCATGTCTCTTGCAGACCTTTCATATGTATTTTTCTATTGAAATAGTTTTTTGTGTATTTGACTCGACCTCATCCACCTAAAATCCCCTATCCNATATATATATATATATATATATAACCATGACTAATTTAAAGTTGTTTTAAACCTCACCTTCATTTCTTAGATTTGTTTATCAAGGTCTTTCTAAAAAAATATGGCTCAACATTATTATTACATAAAGAGGCGTACACCTATTGGAAAGTGGCATAATTGATAATAGTTTAATCACAAAGAAGCTTTGTATGAAAGGATTTAATATCCATCGAATATTCATTGTTTTCCTCATAAATCATCAAAGGTTAATATTTAACATATTAACTTCCTTGCATTTCAAAACATGGATGTTAGTCATCTCCGTGGGTTATTAGCATTGTTTAGCGTGATAATGGATGTTCGGGTTACTAATTCCCTTACTATGAGCGGGGTTTCTTACTGCGTCTGTTTTTTTATTTATTTCCGATCAGGTTACTATCGATAGACGCTGAAATGCATCAAGAAATCCATGTGGGATCAACTATGGGAGGCATGTATTTGAGTTGATTTTTATGTGTAGGATCACCATTTTTTAACCCAAACAAAAAATCATCCATCATTCATTTGTATCGTGCTAGTTATCCAATTATGAAACAAGAGATCCAGGGTTATTAAACAGATCCCCACTTCATTTTGGGATTTTTTACATCATTTTGGCCAAAATTGAAACATTGCACATTCACTGTAGTTATGATATTGCAGGCACTAGAGAGTTGGAAAACAATCCTTTGTCAAATTGATCCTATAACACCCTATTTCCCCCCAAGACTGTAAATATGCTTAAGACTTCATATGATTATGATTATGAAGCATGTAATCATGTTTTGATTATTAAAACACACCAAACCACTTACTGAGAGGGAATGTAACATCCCTAGACACCTAGGCTGGGCCACACTAATCCATAATATGATATGAGATTGCTCTAAAAAAACAATGTAACATAATCCAACTTATTACTGAACAATGGTACTCCAAAAGTCCATTGCGTAGATTTTATTCTATTCACAAGTTCGCACAGAATCACTTGTAGTAGCACTATCAGCCCAATCCCGAGTCACACCACACACCTTATAATAAAAGAAACAACTTTCTCCCTATAACACAAATTTAAGAAATGAAAATAACTCAAATAATTGCACGCACCAACATATTGCTCACACAACACAACCATGCGTACAACCACCCTAGCGACACACACCAGTTCTAATTTTCCAGTGCGTTGAATCTAATTTATAGTACAAACACACATAAATTCCAGCCTCCTGATGCACACATGTTACTTTCCTGCACACCCAACCATTCAATCCTCTTTTGAAGACTCATAACCAAAATTAAAAGATTAACTTAACATGAAATACTATCAATGACTATAATATCCATGCACAAGTACAAGTACAAGATATAAGCACCATACTTACATGTACAAGTAGCATTAAACATAATAACAACAATTACTTATATGGGATAACATACAAGAATTAACCCATAACATGCATAGATAAATAAACACACAGTAAACATGACAAGTACTTAAAGAACACTTATCTTTTATGAAAACCACCAACTATGTGCATAACTCAGACGTTCCTCCAAGCCATAGAATCTGTTTCTCTTATACTTTCAACAACATGTCACCCCCGAGTTAGGGATTACTCCACCAGGGAAAAAGGACTTCTAGTGACAAGCTAAGGTCCGATTCTCAAAAAAATTTCTCTACCCTAAGTGCCCTCTGCTGCAACTAGCCTAAAGTCTCTCATTCCCCATGCACCTGTCACACACGAGGAAGTGTGCCCCTTCTCTGTTCAACAGTCCTTCGAATGCCCCATTTCCCTTCCAGGGTTACCAACAACAGTATAGACATGAAGTATCTGAGCCCTGCATCTAATGCCTTGTGCACTAGGGAACAATTCTTAGCAAAAATATCACATGGAGAGTATTCTCATGGATTTGACAACCTGTTTCCTCAATAGCCAATCTATCAACCAGAGAGATTGCTCATGGGCCTAACAAATCACCTCCTCAATAGCCAAAACACTGGTTACATCCCCAAAACTCCTTACAAGCTTCTCTCTGGAGATAAGGTAATAATTAGATTTTCCATACAGTCTGACCCCATTTTTCTCACGAGAGCCTGAAACATGCCTCCTTTGAATAATGTATGATCCCCCCAAAAATACACTAATGCCATAAATATAAATTAAATGCCTTCCACTTGACACTTGTAACCTTTAGAAGTAGCTTTAATCCACTTGGTGACCCATTCCCTACCCTCAGAAACTTAGGATAAAATAATTATCCAACATTACACTTTTCTGGAAATATTATAAAATATTCTTCAAGGCTTACGTCTCATCCCCTTTTCCCTTTTATGGTGGAGTTAGTCTCCCATCTCTTTTCGTCTGAGTCTATCTGTGCACAATGATGCAATATTATATTAATAACTGAGTATAATTACATGGATATGCACACTAGTATATTTGCATCCTGACTCACCAGCCTCATACTCACACAGGCTCCCCGACCTCAACACATATACAATCATATATATATATATGTATATCTCAACTCTGTGCACTTCCAGGTCATCATTTCACACTTACCCAAGTGCATGCAACATGGTGCAATGTGCACACTTACCCAGGTGCACACAACACATAAAATGTGCGCACCCTGTCTTTGATAACACCTCTATGCGCACTTAGATGCGCACAACACCAAAAATAGGTGAAAATGACTCACCAACCTATATATACATTACATGAACCATTAGTACCAATGAATTACCAACCTATATGTACCATTACAAAGGGTCTAGATCAGGGACATTACATTCCTCTCCCCCTAATTTATTCACTGTCCTAAGTGCATCATATACACATGTACATACAAATTTTCAAAAATTCTCAAATAGATGATGTTGGAGGTAGGCCAAAGGACAAAGTGGAAAAGCATGGCGTTTTTGGGAAAGAAAGCATGCATGAGAAAAGAAACAACTGGAAGGAAACACAACACATGCGCATGCAAGGAAAGCAACAACTGGAAGGAAGAACAACACACATGCATGGGAAGAAGACCTAATGACAATAGGGTTAGGGTTTTGGTAAGGTATTGTAAACGACTGAAGAGCCCAAAATGTATAAATATAGATACTTAGGTATAATAAGGGGCTCGCTTGGAAGTATTATTATGTTATTGTAGTTACACATTAGTTGATGCGATATGTAATGTTTTGCTATAAGACCTATTTTGTATAAGTTGTTGAGCTAGAGAGGACAAGGGAGGGAAAATATTGAGGGTTAGATCGTAGGCTGTGGAGCATAGTGCGATCTAGTCTGCCTCACATAGATCTTACCCGACTGAGAAGAGTTGTAAGCATGCAACACTGTAGATGCAAACATAATATAATAAAAGAGATGAGAGACAAATCTTTGTGGACATAGCCCCAAGAGGGGGTGAACCACGATAACATATGTGTTATGTGATGAATGTTTGCATATCTTATTGTTTGAAGCAGTTATTATTATGTTGAATGAATGAGTTATTTATTGCTTGTTTAAGTGCTTTTGCGATATTAAGGGAATAAGCCTATGGATTTACTACATAAGTCGTGAATAACCGTATGTTGCATTGGAAAGGCATAATAATGGTTCAATATTTATCTCACTTATCTCACACTCAATCCTGGGCTGTAAACACCTGCGTCTTACAACCACCCATTAAATCTATCTTGGGTGAGACTGTGCAATGCATTCTATGTGCCGTGTTGCCTTCTGGTTTACTAGGAGGGCCTATAGTTTTAGAGGCTTTTTGGAAACCCGAATAGACATGAACCCTAGGTCAATAAACTCAGACATAATAGAAGAGTAAGTTAAACCAACAAATGGTTCTGTTGCGGTTGGTAAGAACATGAGAGGATTGAGTAGAGGAGATAACTCGAAGATCTGTCAGAAGCGGATCAAGAAAAGGTTAGGGAAGAGACCAATGAGCCATTAGGAGGGAATGTTGAGGTCGTGGAATCCCACAAAAGAAGAGATAGAAACTTGTCTAAGAACTAAGGAGATAGAGTTTGCACAAAAATACAATAGAAACCCTAGACTAACACCTCCCAAATATCTTGAGAAATACGTGTTTACTTATTTATACAAAGTCTTTTTCTGTGATTTTCCACATCTATTACATGAGTGGATACTAAGGCTAAAGGATAACCATGCAACGAACTGGATTCAATAGATAGAGTGGACCCCAGTATAGATTGAGTAGCTTTAGTAGGTGGACAACAAGTTCACCCACGTAGTAAACTTTTGGCTTGACAGTATTGTGGTAGGGTTTATAACAAATTTTGCAGTCGACACAGTGAAGTTGTACAACACAGCGGAACAAGAGTTTCTACGTGGACCCTGAGGAAAGTACATTCGATCACTGCATACTGCTATTAAGATATTTCTTTATAACAAAGGTATAATGACAATGGATTCAGAAAACTAAACTTCCCTGCATGCATGGAAGGGGGAAAGAACTGACAGGAAGAGGATAAATGGAAGGAGGAAAGGATAAGGGAAAGCATGAAGAACCCTTGGAAACGATCATGATGGATGACGACCAGATCAAGCAAATCATGGCGACAGCTGGAAAGACATGTAGCAGAGTACCCTACCAATACAAGGTGAATACCAAGAAGAGAGCCGTAGCTACGAGGGAAGGATTGGTGAGTAACGAGGAAGAGGTAGAGTATCTCCGGGCTATGGAGCAGATTGAGGAAATCCCGTGTGCAACATATGAGAGGAAGACGAGAGGTCCAAGAATGGGGAGAGAAGGTAGAAATCCTATCCATATCAATGTCAGTGTGGAACCCATAAACCCATGTGCGACTAATACACCAAAGAGAACACCACCATTTAGACAGCCAAAGTTTAGAAGCAGTCAGACAACAAGAAGTACATCTACACAAGGAACAACAACTGGAGGATCCAGTTCAGGCAACACGAGTCAAGTATCTACACCACGAGGAGGTAGTAGTTCAACATTCAGAATAGAAGGACATGATCCCACCATCATGTTACCAAAATTTCGAGGAGAAGCAGCAGAAGACCCTGAGAAACACTTTATTATTTGTGCAAAGATCTAGAAAGAAAAACAGATCACTGATGAAGATACCAAAGTTGCGCAGTTAACAATTACGCTAAGAGACTGCACACTAGACTGGTACATGAGTTTGGACACAAATAGTGCCCTTGGGACAACAAGGACATTGAAAGCCATTAAGAAGTTACTGATAAATGAGTTCCAGAAGCCGAGCTCAGAATATCAGTACATGAATGAGATGATCGAAATAAGACAGAAATCGGGAGAGCCTGTATGGGATATTGATAAGAGATTCAAGCGACTGAAGGGAAAGTTAAAATATCTCATGACCGAGATGCAACATAGACACTTGTTTGTCAATTCAATACTCCCACGCTTAAAATATCCATTGCGACAACATAAGTTCCAGACATAGGCAGAGGCCTTGTAGGTATCCCTACAACTGGAAGAAAACCACTACCAGCAAATAGAACCAACTATTGAAGAGATGAAGGAGGATTTGAAGAATTTAACATTTCAACTAAACCAAAATAAGAACAAAGACAAATGAGAAGTTTTTTGGTGTACCACATGCAGGAGAGAAGGAAACCACTAGAACGAATGTCCAACATTCACACAATATATGGCAACAGGAATGCCAAGCCTGTTACCCACAGGAGGACCATGGTGGGAAGTCTGTAAGAAACTGGGTCACGACCCCTATCATTGACCAATGATGCAGAAATACTAGACAGTCCCAAAGAATTCATACTGCACATTTTTCAAGTCAGTAGGCCATGATGACAAAGATTGCATAACTATGGAATTGATGCGAGAAAGGACATTAGACACATGTAGAGTGTAGGCATAAATGATGATAGGACAAGCCACACCACAGTTTAACCCAAATCCAGCTCCATACAACACTGCACAACAACAGTATAATACTGCGCAACAACCATACAATAACTCACATCCACAGTATAACGCAACACAACCTCAATACAATACCGCGCAGTATAACCAAGCACCTTAATATAATGTGTCGAGAGGTGATAGAGCAGGCTACAGAGGTGGAGGACGAGCAAGAGGAGGTTTCAGACGAAGTAGAGGACCAGTGGTGTGTCACAATTTTCAACAACTGAGACATTACGCAAGGGAATGTCCACTTCCACAAACAACTTGTATGTATTGTTGCCCATCAGACCATGATACAGAAGAATGTCTGACACTACTAGTAAAGATCCAGGAAAAAAGTAACCAGAACAACCAAAATGTTCAGTGGATTTCCGTCGAAGCAAGGGATGAAGGACGAAACATTAATATAGTTACATGTGGAGGAACTAAAACAGGGGACGACACTGTTCGACAAGCACCAAGACAAAATCAATGGGTGAAAAAGAACGCCGAACCAAGGAAGCAGTTCGATGCGCAGAAGGAAAAGGAGATATTTAAGAAAGCATGACAAGAATTTTAGAAGGAAGATATTTCGACGAATTCAACTGTGCAACAAAGAAAGGAAGCACCCGAATACGAAATGCCTCCGTTATTGTATCATACCAGCGAAATACATTCCATGGGCCAAGTAAGTACAATCAAAGGCTTTTTGCAATTATGTGTAAAGGTATTAAGTGATCGATAATTTGTGAAAATATTGCAAAACATACTAGAAAAATGTATCATCGAGACGGAAGGAAAACTAGAACCAAAGACAGTCAATCACCTACACACAAGAAGAAGAAAAAGTAGGGAATTTAGATTGAATTCCAACATTGGAGATTTCAATATGGGAGACATTATACTAGATCTAGGATATGAAGTTAATGTACTACCAAAGAATATGTGGCAATGCATGGGAGAGCCCACACTAGGATATTCACCTGTTCAATTGAAACTGGAAAACCAACACAGATTCCTCCCAATAGGTAGAACGAAAGGAGTGACAATAGACCTAGATGGAGTGCGCACTAAAGCAGATTTTGAAGTCATTGAAATAGTGGATGGCACAACACCTTACCCAACGTTGCTTAGTTTGGATTGAGCATTTGACAACCAGACCATAATTATCTTAAAGAACAGAAAGATGACATTTGAGTCAGGAGAATACAGGGTCATTGCACCATTGGACCGATCAGAAGGGGAGAGGTTTGTAGAACCTACTTGTTTGTACCTAGAGGAGATCGACCAGTTGTACAGAACAACTACGTGCGATGAGGATTACGTAAACCCAACTGCAGTCATGATACTCAATTGGAAAAGAATCACTTCCTGTGAAATAGATTCAGATACCAGTTTAGAGAACTGGCAACAAAGGCTACACGAAGTGTCCACGAGGAGATGTGTAAGAATAAACGGCGTCATAATATGGGTGTGCATGGAAATCAGAGAACCACCCTGTTTCCATGTAGTAAACGATTTGGAAACATTCTTATCATAGTATGAAGATGAAGTATTAGAGAACTAGAGAATGTTATAACTTTATCTAACACTCAAGGCCACACTTGAAAGATGGTGTGGCACACACAAAGACACAATCACAGACTGGTACCAATGTAAGTGGTTACTACGCATAAGGTTCGACGCAGAACAAAAAAACAACAAACATCAAAAGTATGATGGACAAAGAGCATCAACAGATCACTTGGAGGAGTGCAGAACGCTATGGAAAATGACACCCCCAGAGGAATGGCCTCATCATTTTATACACACTCTCGAGGGCATCCCAGCGAACTGGTATATAGACCAGGAATTGCACAAAGGAACTACGACCTGGATGATATTGAAATAGAATTTTACCGTCACTTTCTCATTCGAACATGAGAACCCCAACATAGATGTAGCTCTTAAAAAGATAAGGGAATTGATATTCATCCAAGCACTAGAAATAGAAATCATCACGGAAGAAAAACAACGGAACAAACAAACAGTCAAGGAACTGTTGTCATGTTACCATGTGCAAGAGGAAGCACTGGATGAAGATGATCCACACGATATTTAGATTAAAGAAGCAGAAGGAGAAAGAGATGTGGAAGGCCCACCCATAGAATCATAAGTCATTTCCGCGCCGATAAAAGTAAAGAAAGTCAACATAGGGACATTAGAGAATCCCAAAATGGCCAACATTGGAGATTACTGGGATGAACAAACAATGTAAAGCATAACAGAGTTATTGTGTGAATACAACGAATTGTTCCCCACAACATTTACAAATATGAAGGGTATCGCCAAAGAGCTAGCAAAGATGAAGATACCACTTAGACCAGAAGTGAGGTTGATCAGACAACGAACATATAGACTGAACCCCATATATAAGCAGAAAGTAAAAGCTGAGATTGACAAGATGCTAGAAGCCGACATCATAGAACTGGTCGAAGAATCATAATGGATAAGCCCGATGGTAGTACAGGACAAGAAACAAGGAGGGATAAATATATGTGTTGACTTGCGGAAGTTGAATGATGCATGCCTACACGACCCATTCCCTACACCTTTCACGGATGAAGTTTTAGAGAATGTAGGAGGACATGAAGCCTACTCATTCACTGATGGATTCTCATGCTACCATCATATCAAGATAACACAAGAAGATAGATACAAGACCATGTTTGCGACATAGTGGGGATTGTATCAGTACAAAGTCATGCCATTTGGACTGAACAATGCACCAACAATCTTTTCCAGAGTAGTCATTGTTGCATTTAAGGAATTCATCCACTGGTTTCTCAAAGTACACCTAGATGATTGGACAATCTACATTTTGTTGAAATACCATGTATAAGTCTTACGACTAATGTTGGAAAGATGCAGACCGTGTCAGATATCATTGAATATAAAGAAATGCATATTCAGAACACCGTTTGGGATACTATTGGGCCATATAGTATGCAAACAGGGTTTATTAGTAGATCCTGCAAAGATCACAGTCATTGTTAACTTACCACCACCAAAAATAGTCCGTCAGCTAAGAGCGACGTTGGGACACACATGATACTACCGAAAGTTAATTAAAGGATATGCGTAGATAACTGCATCGATGGAAAAACTGCTAAGAAAGGATACAAAGTTTCAGTGGAACTACGAGTGTCAACATGGTCTGGATACCCTAAAGGAAAAGATGGTCACCGCGCTGATATTAGTCTTTCCAGATTGGGAGAAGACATTTCACGTACATGTAGATGCATCATCCATAACACTTGGAGCTATCTTGGTGTAGCCAGGAGCGGGGGATTTGGATCACCCGATATCATTTGCGAGCCAGAAGCTATCAGACTCAAAACAAAACTATAACATGAGAGAGAGAGAAGGGCTAGCTATGGTCTATGCACTGCAAAAGTTCAAACATTACTTATTGGGGAAACACTTTAAGATGTTCACAAATCACTCAACCCTGAAATATCTAGTCAACAAGCCAGTGTTGGGTGGGAGAATCTGTCGATGGTTACTCTTATTTCAAGAATTTGACTTTGAAGTAATTGTCAAACCAAGAAATTTGAATGCAGGACCTGACCACCTATCAAGGGTCACAAATGGAGAAGAACCTGTGAATTTAGAAGACAACTTTCTAGATGCAAAACTATTCTCAATTTAGATCGCTGATGAATACTTCGCAGATATCATTCAATACTTGAGCACATGTACTGCGCCACAAGAGTATAATACCTCACACAAGAAAAAATTGGTAGTCCGCGCCGCTGACTATCAACAGATTGCAGGACATCTATATAAAATGGGTGCAGATAACATCTTGTGAAGGTACGTGTTAGAGCACGAAATACCATGAGTGTTAGCGGAAGCCCATGAGGGGATAGCAGGAGGAAATTATGTAGGTAAAGCTACCGTGCAGAAGGTATTACACACAGGATTATGGTGGCCAACGATCCATAGAGACTTGAAGGAGTACTGTGAAACATGCGATGTCTGTCAAAGGGTAGGAAAACCCAACAGAAGGGACGAGATGACATTACGACCATAGGTAACACTCCAGGCATTTGATAAATGGGCAATATATTTTGTGGGACAAATCAACCCACCAACAAAAAGAACAGAAGCAAGGTACATTATCACCGCGACGAAATACCTAACCCAATGGGAGGAAGCCACACTAGTAAAGGACTACAGTGCAAAAACAACAACACACTTTTTATTTGAGCAAGTAATCAATAGATTTGGGTGCCCAAGATTTTTGATGAGCGACCAAGGCACACACTTCATCAACAACACCATCAACGCTATGAATGAAAAGTTTGAAGTCCATCACCAAAAGAGCACACCATATCACCCACAGGCAAATTGTACAATGGAAACATTTAACAAAATCTTGGAGAACGCCCTAACAAATATCTGTAACGTCAAAAGGGACAACTGGGATCTCAAAGTACCAACAATATTATGGGCATACAAGACTACATGAAATTTTTTTATAGGTCACACACCATTTAAACTGGTTTATGGCCAAGAAGCAGTGGTGCCATTAGAATTTTTAGTACCAAGCTTGTGCATAGCAACAATTACACAAATGACAGAATGAGGCGCAGTACAGGAGAGACTGAATCAGTTAATGACCATGGAGGAAGAGAGGATCCTAACATGATTCCACCAACAAGTTTAGAAAACAAGAGATAAATCTTGGCACGATAGACACATCAAGAAGAATACGTTCAAGGAAGGAGATCTTGTACTGATGTATGACAACAAATTGTTTCAACACTCGGGGAAGCTCAGAATGCATTGGTTAAGACCATATGTAGTAAAATATGTCACAGATGGAGGAGATGTACAATTAAGATATTTAGCAGGCACAAAACTTAGAGGGATGATCAATGGGAGTCGACTGAAGCTGTACAAGGACAATCGACAACCCACCGCGTAGTAAAAAAAAATAAAAAATAGTATATTGAAGAAGAACAAAAAGGAAAGAACCAAAAGGGGCATAGTGTGTCGGAGAAAGAAATAACATGCACACTGAGGAACACAAGTTCGGTGAGGATAAGGACAATGGTCACATACAAATGGAAACACGTAGGAAAAGGAAAGTCCGTAAAATAAGGATGACATGACAACACTAGGCGAAATTAAAGGACGACAAGGATCGATGGGACACCACATTAAACGCACCAACTAGAGATGACAAGGTAGATTAATGGAAAGTACGAAACCACCGGAAATGCATTGAACCCATAGTTAAGGTGAATTAAAACCCATAATGAAGGAAGCGTCATCGACAAGCTTCATGGAAAACCCATACAACACACAGATGCGGGAGCAAACAATCTATTCAAGAAAGAAGATCAGACAGAGAGCAATAGAGGACAAAAATCACAGAGAGAGTTTACAGAGGTCATAGAGGCCATTCAAACCCAGCAAATTTTTGACATTCACCGCCATGGTACCGCCCAAGCAGGTGGAAGCGAGCTAGCCTGCCATGAAAACCAGAGTTCAGAATAGGTTGTAGAAAATTCAATACAAATTAAGTATTTCTTGCGATTCTCCTGATCTAACAATTATACACAACTGTTAAATACAAAATCGCTTCTACTATTATTCTTGCGGAAAATTAAACCACAATCACAAAGTGAAATATCAAGAACACATAACACAAAAGTTTCCGGGAAAGCGTAAAGCTAAAAACCCCACTATCATATATTATGTATATCATGAATCATGAAACAATCTCATACAAAACTCTAATCCAAGAGCTCTCATTACAATACAATCGTCTCCCACTGTCATACACAAATCAACAAATACATGTGCCAATTCCTGTGTCCAGACAACTTGCCTCCTCTGCACAAACTTCGCAATTCGAATTCTCACAATGATATGATTTGCCTAGTTTGCACATGCTCATAAGCATATTCACTGCACGTGTGATCAAATCATAACTGATAGCCAAACTGTCCCTTTCACCTGTTATCTCAACTGGGTCTCCACTGGATCTGACATGCATGTAGTTAACCGTGGTGAATCTTCAGTTGCATGTGAGTTAACTGATTTACTCAACTCTCACTAGTGCATGTTTAGTTACAACTAGTACAACTGATCTTAACTCACTTAACTACACTTATAATTCTGTTACAAATCCAACTCACTCAGTTATGAATGAAATAATAGATTAATATTTATTGTCTAATTTATTTAAGGGAAAAGTAAATTAGAGACATGTTTCTTGTTGACTTTTCAACACTCCCTCTCAACAAGAAAGGGATTATCCTTCATCCCAATCCTGTCTCTATGATATTCGAATTTTCTCTTGGTGAGCGCCTTCGTCAGAATGTCTGCATCCTGATCTTCTGGAAGAATGTATTGAAGCAACATGATCTTATACTGCACACAATCTCTGAGATGATGATACCGGATATCTATATGCTTAGATCTGTCATGAAACACAGGATTAATTGAGAGTTTAATGCAACTCTGATTATCAAAATAAATCACTGTCGGATCTAAATGAGAACCAAACAAACCAACCAAGATCTTTCTCATCCAGATAGCCTCACATGTAGCTTGAATCACTTCCATGTATTCCACTTCCACTGGACTGAGTGCCATAGATCTCTGTTTCTTGCTGTACCAAGAAACAACTGTAGATCCAATACTAAAGATCCCCCCTGATGTGCTCTTTCTGTCCGTTGGGCTGCCTACCCAATATGCATCCGTGAAGCCATGCAACTTCACCTCATCCATCTGTCTGTACCATAATCCATACTCAGATGTGCCCTTCATATATCTCAGGACATGCTTACCTGCCTTCCAAAAGAGTTTGG
>ML801649.1:52575-89751 GCA_009831015.1 Picea engelmannii
TAAAAACAACATCATAGCCTCTGTCCTCCAACATTGCGACTGAGACCAAGTTTTTCTTCAGACCTGGAACATGCATAACATTTTTCAATTGAAATGGTTTACCTGACTCCCTTTGAAAGGTAATGGTACCAATACCAGTTGCATTGTATCGTCCATCGTCGCCCATCTCTATATGCATTCTGAGATCTTTCTCCTCCAAGTCAATGAAAGACTCTTTATCTCCCGTCATGTGGAAGAAAGAACCACTATCCAAATACCACACCGATCCTGATGCACTTGAAGCCATGCATGCGATCAAAGAGAATTCAATTTCAAATTGCGAGACAAGAGCCTCACTAGTTGCAACTCCAACAACCATCTTGTTCTTCCTCTTCTGTGGACAGTTAGTAGCAAGATGCCCATGTTCATGATAGTGAAAACACTTCACTTTGGACAAATCCAGCTTCTTGAATTTAGACTCAGATTTTGGATGGAATTTCTTCCTTTCCCTTTCCTTGCCTTGGCAGTCAAAGCACTATCCTCTTCATCATCATGCTTTGATGAAGATCCATCTCTGGTGTTTCGCCTGAACTCCTCTTGCACTAGATCTGACCATAGTCGTTCCCAATCCAACAATTTTTCCCTTCCATTGACAGAGTCTTGATAACTATGCCAACTCTTGGGAAATCCTAGGAGAGCCAAGCTCACCAAATCATCAACAACGACTGTTATTCCCACACTTACAAGCTCATCCCGACATTGGAAAAACTTCGTGAAATATTTTGGAATTTTGTCGCCCTTCTCCATCTTGATCTTCCTGAGTTTATCTTTGAGCGCCAATTTCCTATGGTCGCTACTGTTTTGAAACAGATCCGTCAAAACCTTCCACATTGCATGTGGTGTGGTTTTCCCATGGAGACTTGAGACATTGTGGTCTTGTACTCCCTCCAAAATAATCCTCCTCACCTTCGCCACTTTCTTTTTCCATGCATCAAGATTTGCAGTATCTATCGCATTCGGCTTAGGAACATCTCTATCAATGTAATCCTTCAAGCCATTGTCTTCGAGTACTGCCTCCATCCTGTCCTTCCAAGAAATGTAGTTAGATTTGGCCTCGAGTGCATACTCCAACCTCAAGCCATTGAAAGACATTTTGATCTTGAATCAATTATCGCACCAAGAAAATCTTGCAAATTTGAATGTTATCCAACTACCAAAACTCAACTGCTGCAATCCCTCTTTCCCTGGGAGGTTTGCACCCCACCTGTGAGTAGCCCGAGGGAAGTTCGCACCCTGCCTATGTATAGCCTGTGAACTTGACTGGGAAGTTCACACTGTAATGAACTATAGGGTGAGGGGAGTTCACACCTCTCCCTTGATCAGCCTGTGAGAATGCTCAGGGAAGTTCACACCGCTCCTTTGTATAGGGTGCGAGAATTTCTGCTTTGAGAACTGTGCGTAGTCTACAGTACTAAAGTTCGCACCCTACTAGAGACGGGACCTGCGAGAATGATATTATGTTCACACCTCACTTCCTTACCTCCGTGGCCTCCGTGGCTCTGATACCATGTAGAAAATTCAATACAAATTAAGTATTTCCTGCGATTCTCCTGATCTAACAATTATACGCCACTATTAAATACAGAATTGATTCTACTATTATTCTTGTGGAAAATTAAACCACGATCACAACCACAATCACAAAGTGAAATATCAAGAACACATAACACAAAAGTTTTCGGGAAAGCGTAAATCTAAAATCCCCACTATCATATATTATGTATATCATGAATCATGAAACAATCTCATACAAAACTCTAATCCAAGAGCTCTCAGTACAATACAATCATCTCACACTGTCATACACAAATCAAAAAATACATGTGCCAATTCCTGTGTCCAGATAGCTTGCCTCCTCTGCACAAACTCTGCAATTCGAATTCTCACAATGATACGAATTGCCTAGTTTGCACATGCTCATAAGCATATTCACTGCATGTGTGATCAAATCACAACTGATAGCCAAACTGTCCCTTTCACCTGTTATCTCAACTGGGTCTCCACTAGATCTGACATGCATGTAGTTAACTGTGGTGAATCTTCAGTTGCATGTGAGTTAACTGATTTACTGAACTCTCACTAGTGCATGTTTAGTTACAACTAGTACAACTGATATTAACTCACTTAACTACACTTATAATTCTGTTACAAATCCAACTCACTCAGCTATGAATGAAATAATAGATTAATATTTATTGTCTAATTTATTTAAGGGAAAAGTAAATTAGAGACATGTTTCTTGTTGACTTTTCAAAATAGGTCACGAGTACAGGCGAAAGAAGGTGAACAACAACCGTCGGAAATCGTCAACGTCGATGAAATCCCATCCCCATAAACAACACTAGTGCACCCTACACTGATAGCAGAAGAAATCCAACAGTCAGCGCCATAGGGCACTAGCATAGGCATACCAACAGAAGTACAGGAGTAACTGAACCGAGACACATAAACCCTAAAGGAGGTGAAACGAGAGAGCATCAAACCAACTCAAAAAGTCAATGGGACGAAGCCAAATATGGACGCAACAATTGAGCCAGATGAGTCTCAAACGAACATATAAGACCACCCACCAGAGGGAATGGTCGAAGATATCACAGGTCAACTAGAATAGCAGACTGAGGAGCAACCGAAAGTAGCTGGAACTTCAAGCCAACCACTACCATCAAAGAAAGAAAAGATACAGATACGCAGGTCACCTCACAAGAAACCGACAACATAAATCGTTCTACCATGCATAGCAGATGGGGTACAGATAGGACTATATCAACTGGGTCACATCGAGAAGCTCAAATACTCGGACCACGACATAGCAAAAAAAGACAAGTTCCCAAAACTTGAAAAGAGAGTATACCTGGTGACAGAGGGCACGAGTCAGTTTGGGGAACCGATTGATCAGCCACTCCAATGGGAAACCGGGTTGGAGAAGACATGAATTTTAGGTCTAGTGGACCTACCACATTTTGGCAGGGGTCAACACCCAACAACATGCGTCAAACAGTTGCTAGCAGTCACACATGGCGGGGACATCTGGTTGGACAAGCTCGTGTCGATAGACGTAGATATTATCGTGAACATAACAGGATTGCCAACGCGGGGCATTGTTGGCACAGGGGCAGACCCATGGTTCAACACTCAAGAGCGCACCAACAAAACCATAACTACCGGCCCTTTCGACAACACCTGTGAAGCAGATGAAGTCTCACCCGAGGTAGAGGCAGGGGTGGTTGCAGGACTCAGATGTCTACAACCTTAGCTGGGACACTGATTTGTGATTATATATTTTACAGGGCACTTAGCATAGATCCTTCATCAATATTTAAACCGTCTGGTACTTCGCAGATAGCACAGAGCATCGCAGTGAATACTTATATTAAAGATGATTCAATACTTAGCCACAAAAATATAGGTTAGATTCAACAGATTAAGCACTAAGCATCTTATATATTATATCTAACGTTCATTCATATATCATCAGCACATAGCATAACTAGATCTACTTAATCACATCAAGAACTTAGCCAAGAAAGAGATAAACACATTAGAGCGAAGCACAAAGCACTATACACACAGTTACCATGGTTCACCCCCACCTTGGGGCTACATTCACAAAGTCTTCTTTATATTATCTTGGTTAAGCTGTTACAACACAGAGCTTCAATGACCCTTACTTCGCACAGGACATAAGATCTGTGCATCTCGCTAGATCCTTCTTCCTTGCTCTTCAACACAAGACTACAACAACTTGCACTTAGCTTTCCGATCTCATGCACAAAGCACTCTAAGATACATCCAATCATACAGATCCAGTTACTAGCACTAATCTTTCAGTTATACATCACATAGATGTACTACATTACTATCATTCTCCTCTATTGGTTATTTATAGATTACAAAATGGGCCTAAGCATGGGTAAACCCACGGGCCGACATCCCTTTTCTGTTACATCAACCCAAAACCCTAAAATGGACCCAAAAATAGGTCTTTCTTCCTCACTTTCTGCTTCGCATTGCGCTCCTTCCTTGGTAAGTTGTCGCAGTCCCAAAAGTGGTCAAATATGACCAAGTATTCTTCAAAACTTGGTCAAGGGCCAACAAGCCCCCAACACTCACCTGTGACTCGTCCCGAGTCACTCAGGTCTGACCAATTCCGCTTCGAACGCCTCGAGCTGCTTCGACCTGCTGCAGTGTGACAGTCTCTTGTTTAGTAAATTCCTGGATTACTGTGTCATTGAGTGGTCCTTCCAGGCATTGTTTTGCAGTGATGACACCATGTTCGAGTTCAACTCCCTGATTTCAAGTTCGGTGAATAGTTGGCATGCCTTCTCTTGGAGTGGTTGCAGTCGTTGAGAGACTTCCATTACTTTACTTTGCATCATGTGTACTTGTTGTTGGGTTGTGCGTTGTTCTGCGAACCTCTTCATTCTTTCGACTGGGGTCACAGACTTCAGCTGTGCTTGTAGCACATTTGCATGCTTCTTTGCTTCTTGGAGCTGTGCCTCCAATGTCTGCAATTTTGGATTCTCTGTGAGGGTTTCATAAGTCTGGGCACTTCTAATGCTTAGCTGCCTACATTCTGAATCCAAGGTTTTTAATCAGTCGACTGTGCTTCGAGCAGTGGCCTATCTTAGATCTCTTATCTCTTGGGGTGTCTCAGGCACGGTGCAGAGCTCTAGATCTATGATGTGCTGTTGAAGTTGCTGGATTACTTCTTCCAGTTGGGTCACCTGCTGTGGGAGACGGTCTTCCATCTTCACTTCTATGATCGTCATAGAGCGCAGTTCTTTGTGAACTCTTTCCTGTACGTCAAGTTGCTCTGCTAGCAACTGGTCCTTTCTCTGCTGTAACTGTGATATTTCCTCCTCCCACTTCGCTTGTAAGGCAAGATGCTCCTATTTTTCATTCCTTTGTTGTTCTCCATGTGCACTCTGTTCTTGCGCCAAAGCCTGGGTGGCTTGTGTTATGTCTTCTTGAGCTCGTCGAAGGCGAGCTTCAACTTTCTTGGCGATTTGGTGTAATCGAGTGGGCTCATCTCCTATTCCTGGTATTTCCATTGTTAAGGGCACCATATAAACTGCTTGGATGGATTGGAGTGCCTGCTGCACTTCTTTGAGTTCACCCATGATCCGACGGAATAGATCCTCTTGATTTGATTCTTTCTTTTCTGCGAGCTCTAGTGAAACATCATTCAGTGCGACAATTAAGAAGTTGAAATCATCCAGGGTAAGGGTAGTTTTAAGCATGGTTCGAGTGGCATTAGCTTTCTTTCGAGATGAGGGATTTGGTGGGGTAATCTTCCTTTTCTTGGAGGGATCTTCCTCATCTCTAGGAGGAGTAACATTGACTTTGTTCTGCTCAACTTCTGTGCCCCCTAGTTCTTCGTCATCACCTCCCTTTGCAGGTGAGAGTGAAGCAGTCTTTGTGGATATGCTGTGGATATCTTGAACTTCCACATCCTTCTTAGTCTTGCGTGGTCCTGGTGTATTCGGCATAGCTTCAAGGCTATCTACGTCGGACATCTCCGCGGGGTCTACTGCAACAAGGAGGTCTGCTGACCATTCCTTGCTAATCTCCTCCAAGTCATCTTTTGTCAGCTTGTAATATGACTGGAGTTGTTGTTTGTGCTCATATGCGCGCACTGTGATGTAGTTTAAGTGACGATCTGCGCTGAATTTCATCAAAGGTATAAACCTATGAAGTGTGTTAGGTGTGATGCGCAGTGTAGACTGAATGGAATTCTTCAACTGAGTGTAGTAAGCATGGAAGACGACATTGGAATGCCACTATTTGTTCATGTCGCTGGAGTACCATAGCGTACATAACTTCGCGGCTAGTGGTTCGAAGGGTTCGATCTCCGAAAAAGTGGCTCCCTCGGGCAGTTCCCAAGTGATGAAAGTGATGGGTATGAGAAACCAACTAAAGTGGAACTCATACCCTTGGTTCTGTGCTTGTCTAGAGTCAAGCTCTAGCTGATTTATAAGGTATTTTTCCCAGTTCATTTGTAGTCCCTCCGCGCACTTCCCTGCGAGGTCAACTACAAATCTGGTCACCTGTGTAGGTCTGTTTTTTTGGACTAACTTTCCTGTGATCAGCTGGAAGCCAAATCACACTGTTGCGTTCTCAATGGAGGCTACCTTGTAACCTCATGTGCCTTTCTCTAGATCACCATATGTGTCTTTTATTCGTTGAGCGAGAGCACGATCTGCGGTCTTTCCAGGGTAAAATTCCTACGGTTCAAGGCCCTGCATGCTTAGCCCAGTGATCCGATTGATCAGAATTTGATCCATAGTGATGCGGCGGTCCAACCATAGGTATCCTTCGTGGTATTAGGATAGAAACAATCTAACACATGCATTTACTTCCTGATGCCTCCCGAAATGTGGAATCTTCATTACGTTGAGGAGGGTTGACTACGCAAGGTTATGTGTCCATTGCTGTGGTACAATCTTGGGGTTCGTTCCTTTTGTAATATTCAAGTACTAGTGCGGGGCTAGCATACTATAAACCTTGCGATCTCCTAGGTTAAAATCACTAAATTTCAGCGCGGTGAGCTTCTCCTGGTCAGCATGAACTGCGTGCACCCCTTTCGGGAGGTATGTAGTGACTACAACATAGTCGAAGTCTTTGGGTATAGTGTCTCAATTCACTGTTCCGCTTAGTAGTGGGATATATTTAGGAAAGATGCTTGGGATCATCTTCACAGTGGTGAAGTCATTTCCAAGCTTAGATCATCTTTCCGAAGGCAGTTGGGATGGTCCTTCTCAAGCAGTGGAGGGGGAAGCTGGCAGTGCACCCGAGGATGATTCCTGTACACCTATAGACATTCCATGTTCTGACATGAATCTCTCAGTCATTAAATAAATTATAACTTCTTCAATAATTTTCTCAGCAGCGCTGAGCTCGTCCGACATACAAACTTGGGTTAGCTGGCTCGAGTGAAAAAGGAATTTAGAGACTACAGTGAATAGTAAGGCAATGATCTCAGGGTAATTAAATCTCATGGTTCATGCTCAAATTATCAGTTAGAAAAAAGTATTCTCGGTGCCTAGCGTGATGGGTTAAGTAGGCAATATTAGCAACAATCTGCTTGCAATGGACATGGGGCCTTCATTAACTCCGTTCTATTCATTCTGGTGCTATCCAACGGTCTAGTGGTAACCCATAACTGATTTTCTATCCGTTCGGAGCGATGAACGAACGGGTATATCGGTTCCAATGGCTATATTGCTTTTTCATGGCGAAGCACTCTATGTCATTGTTCTGATATCTCGGCGAAGCTCCAATTCGATAATTCTTCTTACTGTGAAGTGTCCTCTAGACCCTCTTCTAACCTTATAGTATTAGCCCTTTTCTTTCTTAACTTCCTAGCCTTCTTCCCTATGAGCTTCGTCTCAGTAATGCTTTTACCATTATGATGTTTATCTTCTGTGGTTTTATTTACTTCGTGATGTTGAAAGTCTTTCCTAGGGTTCCTTGATAATACTTCTTCTGTATCAAAAATAGGTAACTCGATCTTCTGTGGATCCTCAAGTGTTCTCTTAGCTTCGACATCGGAGTTGCTAATATTAAATATCTGCAATCTGATCTTCTGTTCTTCAATCAAGTGCACGATGCTTCTGGTCATAAAGTCCTTTAACTCTTGCTTCTTCTGTTCCAAAACTTTTTCTTCCTCTTTTCGTCTGGCTTGTTCTCTATCAATCCAAGGTTTTCCTATGAGCATGGTAAACAGGCCTCTGTCTTCAAAAAATTTAATGATCTCAAAGTCTTCCTCTATCGAAGTTCCATTGACAGTCATAGGTATCCGGACGAGCCTTCCACATAGGTTTACTAGCTTTCATCTGAAGAAAATTGTTCCTCCTAGGGAAGGGATCATGGCAGGCTTTCCTATAGCTTCCTGAGTTCTTTCTGGCATAATGTTCACTTGTGTTTCTTCATCAAGAGTATAGTCAATGTCAAAGTCCCCTAGTCTTGCTTCAATTTTCTCCTTTTCTTTGAAGATCTCTGATAGCCTAACATGTCGATGGTCGTTCAAGGTATCTTTCATATGTAGCAATATCTTTTCTGATTCTTTCTGGGTTTCTGCTATAATCTTGGTCCCTTGATCTCCTTCAGGGTTTGCTTGCTCCATATTCAGCTTCTCAAGCCTAGCAATCATTCTAGGGAAATCCAATACTTCATGGTCCGTAGACTTACAACCGAAGCAACTAGGTCTTCTCCCAGGGCATTCCTTAATAAGATGTCCCAGTCTTCTGCAACTATAATAGAGGGTTAATCCTCTCTTTCGTTTAGATGTTCCCCAACTCCTTCTGTACTGCACACCAAGATCATGGTGGCTATCCTGCAAAAAACTCTTTCTAGGATCCTTCATCCACTTGTTAGTCCAGACATTCTTTCGATGCATAGGTATAACATATCTATCAATATACTTATCAGATCTATTCATATCAAACTTTCTTTCATCTATTAATGCCCTAGTTTTGAATCTAGGACAAAATCTATCAAACATACCTAGATCCATGCTTTAGAAACAAAACATTTCACTTATCTTACTTCTACAGAGCACAAATATTTCAAATCTAAAAACTTTTGACTATTCTTACCGTTATCAGAGCACAGAGCTTACAAATCTTACCTCTTTTCTGTTGATCTGACCTTTTTCCTTCAAAAATTTCTACTTTTTCTTTTCTTAAAGCATAAAGCTTTCAAATATCACTTCTTTTCTTCTGTATAAACCTATTTCTTGCAGATCTGACCTTTTCCCTTCAGATCTGATCTCTTTTTTTGCAGATCTAACCTTTTCCCTTAATATTTGACCTCTTTTTCTACAGATCTGACCTTTTCCCTTCAGATCTGACCTCTTTTTCTACAGATCTGACCTTTTCCCTTCAGATCTGACCTCTTTTTCTCGGCACAAAGCTTTGTAGGTGAAGTAGAATATTGCACACTAGGGCAACAGATCTATGCACAGAGCTTAGTTCACACACAAATTTTTCTTCTTTTGTTCCTAGGAATCACATTTCCTATCTCGGAAACTAAACCATTTGTTGGCACAGGGGTAGACCTAGGGTTCAATGCTCAAGAGCACACCAACAAAACCCTAACTACCGACCCTTTTGGCAACACGGGCGAAGCAGATGAAGTCTCACTCGAGGTAGAGGTAGGGGTGGTTGCAGGGCTCATATGTCTACAACCTTAAATGGGACACTGATCTGTGATTATATCTTTTACAGGGAACTTAGCATAGATCCTTCATCAATATTTAACCCGTCTGGTACTTCGCAAATAACACAGAGCATCGCAATGAATACTTATACTAAATATGATTCAATACTTAGCCACATAAATATAGGTTAGATTGAACAGATCAAGCACTATGCATCTTATATATTATATCTAACGTTCATTCATATATCATTATCACAGAGCATAACTAGATCTACTTAATCACATCAAGCACTTAGCCAAGAAAGAGATAAACACATTAGAGAGAAGCACAAAGCACTATCCACACAATTACCCTGGTTCACCCCCACCCTGGGGCTATGCCCACAAAGTCTTATTTATATTATCTTGTTCAAGCAGTTACAACACAGAGAGTCAATGACCCTTACTTCACACAAGACAGAAGATCTGCGCAGCTCGCTAGATCCTTCTTCCTTGCTCTTCAACACAGGTCAAGGGCCAACAGACATGGATCCTGTGCAGTTTCTGGATGACAAAGCCAGGGAGAAGGCGCTAGCAGAAGAGATGAAGAAAATGTATGGCACCAATATAGGGACACGAGGGATCATTATCAAAAGGATCAACCATGCCACAACACAACTGGGCGCGAAAATCTTAGCCTGCAAGATGCTAAGAAAATTTCATAGGGAGGAAGTCCTAGATGGAGTCGTTGCAGTTGCAGCTCAGTGCGCATAAGGAACCTCAATTAGTTGGGCACCGTATCTCTTGAACCTATTCTTGAATGAATGCAAGGATGCACAGGACCTAGGAACAAAGTTTCACTATTCATAGATGATCACATTAATAGCCTTCATGGGATGGAGAGAGCCAAGGTATGTAATTTTTGGTACCAAACCCAAACCAAATCAAGGAGAAAAATATTTTTTGCTCAGAACCAGGCCAAAGGCCAGGAACAAAAAGACAAACATGGCTATCTTTGAAGGATACCTACGTGACCTATAAGAAGCCATCTCCAAGATGTGGAGAATAACACCAGAAGCTGTCACGCGATATGGGTAAATCGCCAAATTCCAGGCCACATGACATACAATGTGGATACAAGAAAGGAAGGATCCGGATAAATAGTGGCTGCAAATGCACTATCGTATCATAGATGGTGACATCGACATGGCCATCAATGAATGGGATGATGAGTGGAAGACTCCTGTCCTTATCTAGGAAATGCCAGAAAGAACAACAGAAGAAGAGGTAGGGCAGGGAGAAACAAAGCCAAAGGAAATTCAAGTGCCCAAGAACGAAGAACGAGCTAGGGAAAAGCAACACAGACAGAAGAAGGGCCAACGAAGACAAGGACTGAGAATGGAAAGAAGGATAAGATGCAACCGACCAAGGAGCAACAACAACAGGCTGAGCCCATGCAAGAGACCGAAGCAAGGTCCAACTCACAAGCAGCAGGGGAAAACAAGAGGCCATCCACGCATATAGGAGGTGCACACAAGAACTTAAAGGCACAAAGAACACTTCCAGAGTATACGATCACGAATGATGATGGTGAAATGATAACCCGAATGGTCCAGGATTGTCTGTCTGAGGACATCGACCATGCTGCGCACCATAGGGATATGATTGAAGAGAAATTTGTAGACATGCGATAGTTCCTCAAGCAAATCAGGGAAGGGAAACCAACAAGAATTAGGGGAATCGAATCATCAACACCGCAAACAAAAGGAAGAGTGCAGTAATAAGAATGAGAGTCAGTACAGGCAATACTGCAGCCGCACGTAACATTCCACATCAACCCTAGTATGTTGCACATGGACGAAATTGTGGGGCAGACACCCTTGAAGGACTTAATCCAAATCCAACTTGTGTTGATGAGGATACCATCAAGGGCACTACACAGGGTGCAGGTTAGCGTAAACCATGAGGTACAGTCTTGCGCACACAAAGACTTAAACGAATTGAAGTAGGCAACAAAGAAACGAGACACATTGGAAATAGTCTACGAGAAGGCTAAATCTGAGACCCAGGAGGAAAGGGAGCACATAGAAGGATTGGACCAGAAAGTGTCAGGAACTTATGAGAAGATTCCATAGGCTGCGCAGGGAGATGAAATCAAAACATCAGAAAATATTGATCAGATTGCGCAGGAAATCGATCAAGATCAGAAGGAGATAAAGAATCTCTGAGAACAACTCATACCAACCACTCCACCAACATTCAAGGAGAAAAGGAAGTAGGAAGCAACAATGCATCTGCAGGAAATAGAGTAGCAGGTTAGCACATCAACTGACTTGTTCGATAAAGTAGTGCAACTTTGGATGAAGTTAGAGGAGGATCAGCAGGTCCAAAAGTGGGATAAGGAAGAATAAAGGATCAATGCAACGATACAAGAACTCAAACAGAGGTTGTTGGCCCTTGAACAGGGTTTGAGGAAACACTGGTCATGCTGACCATTTTTGGGACTTCGACAGGCTAGTCGAAGACGAAGCGCCTAGGTGAAGTGGAGATTGCAGGGTCTTGCCCCGTTTGCGGGATTTTTGGGATTTTAGGGTTTAAGTAACAGGTATGGGATGTCGGTCCATGGGTCTTACCCATGTTTAGGCCCTTTTTGTAATGTATAAATAAGTATCCAGGCGATGTAAGAGTAGTTTGATCTATGTGATCATAGTGATAGTTGGCTTAGTGCATGAATGTGTAAAGGCTTGTAGAGCTAAGTGCAAGCATTTTGTAGGTGCTTGGTGCAGACGGGCTGTATAAGGATTGTGCTTTGATCCAATTTGGGGAAGGAGGATTTGGTGAGGTGTGTGCAGATCTCCTGTTCTATGAAGAGTTGTCTTTGTGGCTCTGTGCAAGTAAGAAGATTGAAGGAGACTAATAAAGAAGAAGAAGAGTTGGTGGACGTAGCCCTACACTGGGGTGAACCACGTATATCCTATTTTGATGTGCTTTTTACTATGGTGTTCATGCTATTTATGTACTTATTTTCTTAATCTAGATGTATGATAGATCCAATTGATGCTTAGTTATTTATGATGTGAATGAATGCTAGATCTGCTCCGATGCTATGTGCTAAATGGTTAGATATGCTTATTACTGTGCTGATATGTAATTAGGGTTTTAACCTGCGATGTGAATAAGAGCTAAAGACTAATGAATGTTATTTTCTAAGTGCTATGTTAAAGTGTTGTAATCATGGATCTGTGTCCCAACTAGGTTGTAGACACTTGAGTCCTACAACCCCCCCACCTCTACCTCGGGTGAGACTTCATCTGCTTCGCAGGTGTTTCTGAAAGGGATGGTAGTTAGGGTTTTTTGGTGTGCTGTTGAAGCGTTGAACCCTGGGTCTGCCCCTGTGCCAACAAATGGTTCAGTTGATGGGACCCTGAAACTGTGATTGCTTGGAATTGAAGAAAAGGAAAAGCTCTATGCGTAGATCTGTTGCTGTAGTGTGTAGTATTCTACTTGGCTTGTGAAGCTCTGTGCTAAGAAGGGAATTGGTTCTAAAGAAAAGAGGTAAGCTCTTAAATATTTGTGGTCTGGAAAAGGTCAGATAAGTGGAAATTTTTGTTTTGAAAGTATGAATCTGGGCATGTTTGATAGATTTTTTCCTAGTCTGAAAACTAGGGCACAACTAGAAGAAAGAAGATTTTATATGAATAGATCTGATAAAGCTAGTGAAAGATATGTTATTCCTATGCATAGAAAGAATTTTTGGACTAACAAGTGGATGTAGGATCCTAGAAAGAATTTTTTGCAGGACCATCACTGTGATCCCAGTGCGCAATACAGTAAAGGTTGGGGATCGTTTAAGAGAAAGAGAGCATTGACACTTTGTTATATTTGTAGAAGATTGGGACATCTTGCCAAGGAATGCCTTGGTAGAGGTACTATTTGTCTTTGTTGTAAATATGTTGATCATGAAGTTTTGGATTACCCTAGAATGATTGCTAAAGTTGAGAAGATGAACACCAAACAAGAAAACTCTGCAGAAGGTCAAGAGACTAAGGATGTACTAGAGCACTAGAAAGAATCAGAGGCTATATTCTTGCAGATGAAAGAAACCCTGAATGATCATAAAGATATCAGTTTACCAGAGATCTTAAAAGAGAAGGAATGCATAGAAACAAGAATAAGAGACTTCGACATCGACTGTGTTCTGGATGCAGAAACACAGGTGAATATTATGACAGAAAGCACTTGGGAAATTTTGGGAAAGCCTGCTATGATTTATTCATTGGGAGGAATAGGCTTGTTGAAAGGAAATATGATAACCCTATGTGGAAGACTTACTCATGTACCTATGATAGCCCATGGAAGATTGATTGAAGAAGAATTTGAGGTCATTAAGTTTGTTGAGAAAAATGCTTCCTTTGCACTTTTGTTAGGAAGGAACTGGATTGAGAAAGATCATATCCAAAGGAAAGAAGAAGAGGAAGCCATAGAACAAAAAAATGAATAATTAAGGGACTTCGTAGCCAAGAAAATAGAATGACTAAGAGAAGAAAAAGAGGACAAGTCGAAGCAACCAAGGGCCAGAGACCTAGCTGTCGAAGTGGAAAGAACACAAGAAGGCTTAAAGAATCTATCCATGCAGGAGAAAAGAGCACCTACCCTAGAAACAATAAGAGAAGAAGTATTACCCTCGAACCCTGTGAAAGACCCTCAACAGTGCAAAGTTACTATGCTAAGAGAAAATAAGGAGAATGGGAAGAGGAATCTAGAGATTCAGATCACAGGAAATAAGGCTAGAAAGCTCAGTAAGAAGAAATCAAAGTTAGAAAAATTGCAGGAGGTTCCAGAGAGGACTTCATAGAAGGCAGGCTTGCAGAACTTAAACCTCGCCGAAATAGAAGAAAAGCACAGAATAACACTTCACCACGACGAAGCAATATGACCCTTGGAGGTGTCCCAACCGTTACAACGATGCTCTAGAATGGCTAGAAACGCAGTTACTGTCGGAAATATTGTCATTGGACTGTTGAGACCACACCACAACGGACAAAATTGCATTGATTGAAGCATTCCTTCCCATTGGAGGAGTCTGTTACAACGTTGTTTATTTAATCCGTCAAATTCCTCACCGAGGACACTTTTGCAAATTGAGATATTCGAGTCCACAGAGAACTGATTGCTATCACACGTTGTGCTTTTGAGACCTTGCCACCCATTTTTCTTACCTTGAGTGTTCAGTCGCCTACCCGAGTTATTTGTTTACGAGAGTGCATGTCGGGCGACCTTAGCACATTAGAGAAATCTGTAGAAGATATTTTGATCGACCTTATGTATGAAAAGGTCATTTCCCCAGGAGTACAGGCCTCATCGATAGGAGGATTGCAAGCATCCCCCTCAACTGGACGTCGATATGGACCATCTCGAACTGCGACAGAGAAGAGAAGCAAGCACCGCGGCGACCTGGAAAATGTGAAGCTCATCCCGTCAGTCTTTCCCAACTACATCCCTCCTATGGCTGGCACGATTAGTCGTGACAGGGTCCCGCGTGACTTCTAGTACACGCTCATCACTGCGTACCTCCTAAAGGGTATACACACATTCACACCACAACTAGGACTGATCCCTGATCTTAAGATCAATGACTTTAACCTGGGAGATAGAAAGAATTATGCGATGCTCGCACCAGATAGATACTTGACAAATATGACTGGGAAGAAGCCGAAGATAGTTCCCCAACCATGGATTAAGGAGATCATGAGGTCTATGATCATTAACGTCATGAATATACCCCACTTCGACAGACATCAAGAGGTTAACGCGTGCGTTAAACTCCTTCTGTCGTGCTACCATGGAGGCTATCTATGGTTAGATAGACGCGTGACTGTGGATCTGATGCTGATCCACATGATCACTAGATTAAGCATGCAGGGAACATACCCTCCGAAATTCTACCTAGGAAAGACGTCAGAATGCACCCTGGCTCAGTGTATAAAGGAAACGTATGGCGATGTGGAGAAGGGGAAGCGAGGCTACAAGGTAGCCTCCATCCAAGATGGTGCAGTGCACCCAACTTGTTAGTTGATAATTGGTAATCTCGTTAGGAATAACAAACCAACACAATTCATGGGGTTTGTCATCGACCTCGCAGGGAAGTGTGTTGAAGGGATGTAGATGAACTGGGTGAGCTACCTCGTCAATGAGTTAGAGAAGGACTTCCACAAAGCACGGGACCAAGGATATGAGTTCCACTTTAGCTGGTTACTAATACTCATAACATTTTTCGCTTGGTATTTTCCAGAGGGAGCGACAGTCCCTGAAGTTGATCCGTCCGAACCATTGGCCGTGAGGTTCACCACCTTGTGGTATTCAAGCGATATGGCGAAGTAGTGGCAGTCAAATGCGCCGTTTCACACTTACTACCTACAACTCACATGAGGCATTGAGTCATTCCACTGAATGACTCCAAATACTTTGCATCAGTACAGTCCATTAGCGAAGTTCCACGCAAACTGCCACTTCATATACATCATTGTGCATAGAGATGAAAGCAAGGAGGAGCTGCGGTCGTATTAAAAATTAACTGATGAAGACATGGAGTAAATAACCAAGGAATGACCGGCCAAATTCCTTGTACAAGTCAAGAAAACAGAGCTCTCCGACCCCGATATCATCATAAGTCCTTTGGTCACCCGAGAAGAGTATGATGGACCGAGCAACGATAAGAAGAAGAAGAAAATGGAAGAAGTGAAAGACATAAAAAATGCATCAGAAGAAACTGCGCCTGATTCACCTGGAGGAGGAGGAGGTGACGAAGTAAACCAAGAAGAGGAAGGGGAAGAATACAAGCAGGAAAAGGGTGAAGTGACACCACCAAAGGATACCCTTACAGAGGCCGAGACATTGAAGAAAAGGAAGGTTTCTCCGAAGAAACCCTCAGCACAGAAGAAATCCCGAGCCAATAAGCCTTAGTCACAGAACGTACTCACAATGGATGATATTGACCTCATCATCACATCTGTAGCAGATACTTTGGAGGATATCTTGCAGGGAAACAAAGCAAAGCAGGAGACGATGTATGACAAAATAGAGGTGGAGCTAAAAGGGGTACAACAAGATCTCTATTTGAGCCACGCAGTGTCTACTACACCGTCGTCATCAGAAGGTGTAGAATTGGGGGATTAGCCCACCCAATTGCGAAGGATAAAAAATTATACAGAGGCTCTCCTTCTTCGAGTACAAGAGGAAAAAGAACAAGCCACAAAGGCCTTGAAGCAAGTAAAGGAGGAATCCATAGAGAAAATTCGGGTTGCACAACAAGAGAAAGATGACATCCGAGCGAAGTTTGAAGAGGATAGAGAGAAAATCCAGAGAGAAAAATACCAGCTTCTCATGGAGAAGACTGCGGTCAAGGAGGCAGTGGATAGAGAAGTTCACTCTATGTTGGGCTTGGCCCCGATGGAAGAAGAGACAACTAAAATCCAAGTGGGGAAGCTCGCTGAAGCCATTCAACATTTTCAAGCAAGAGTAACAGAGTTAGAACTACAAGTAGTGCCGAGCACTTCGCAGGAAGTGCGAGATCAGAGGGAAGAAACTGTTAGGAGCACAGTAGAAAGAATCAAAGCATTGGCTACAGAATGCAAGCAACTCAGTGATCGAAGTGCACAGACCTATGAACACCTTGCAGAGGACCCATAATTGAGAACATTGGAGGCACATCTCCAGGAAGCGAAGCAACAGGTATTGACAGTGAAATTACAGTTGAATCTGCTTACAACAGTGGAGAAGATGAAATGACAAAGGAGAAGCGCACAGTCTAGCAGAAGGTCATTGCCATTAGGAGCAGAATGATGGAAGTGACACAACGACTCCAGCCGGTGCAAGATGAAGCCTGCACCCTCTTTGAAGAGATCGAGGGATAAGGATCACAACTAGAATAGGTGGTCGCAACAGTGGAACAACACCTAAAAGGGCCTATCATCGAGCAAATCGTTCAAGAGTTCATCGAGCAGGAGGCTCTGGCGAAGCAGCAAGTCAAGGCATCTCGAGCTAAGATTGAGACCTTCGAAGCAGAACTGCCCAGATCAGAGTGACTCGGGATGAGTCATAGGTGAGTGTTGGGGGTCTATTATCCCTTGACCAGGGTTTGACGAAACATTGGTCATGTTGACCATTTTTGGGACTTCGACAGGCTAGTCGAAGATGGAGCGGGCAGGTGAAGCGGAGATCGCGAGATCTCGCTCCATTTGCAGGCTTTTTGGGATTTTAGTGTTTATGTAACGGGTATGGGATGTCGACCCATGGGTCTTACCCATGTTTAGGTCCTTTTTGTAATGTATAAATAAGTAGCTAGGCAATGTAAGAGTAGTTCAATCTATGTGATCATAGTGATATTTGGGTTAGTGCATGAATGTGTTAAGGCTTGTAGAGCTAAGTGTAAGCGTTTTGTAGGTGCTTGGTGCAGACGGGCTGTATAAGGCTTGTGTTTTAATCCAATTCGGGGAAGGAGGATCTGGTGAGGTGTGCGCAGATCTCCTGTCCTATGCGGAGTTGGATTTGTGGCTCTCTGCAAGTAAGAAGATTGAAGGAGACTAATAAAGAAGAAGAAGAGTTGGTGAGCATAGCCCCACACTGGGGTGAACCACGTATATCCCGTGTTGATTTTCTTTGTGCTATGGTGTTCATGTTGTTTATGTACTTATTTTATTAATCTAAACGTATTATAGATCTGGTTGATGCTTAGTGATTTATGATGTGAATGAATGCTATACCTGCTCCAATGCTATGTGCTAAATGGTTAGATATTGTTATTACTGCGCTGATATGTAATTAGGGTTTTAACCTGCGATGTGAATAAGATCTAAAGACTAATGAATGTTATTTTCGGAGTGCTATGTTAAAGTGTTGTAATAACATATCTATGTCCTAGCTAGGTTGTAGACACTTGAGTCCTGCAACCCCCCCTGCCTTTACCTCGGGTGAGACTTCATCTGCTTCGCAGGTGTTGGCGAAAGGGCCGGTAGTTAGGGTTTTTCTGGTGCGATGTTGAAGCGTTGAACCTTGGGTCTACCCCTTTGCCAACAGAGGAAGAAGACAATGCCAATCATGGAACGTGTCAAGGGAATGCAAGAAATGAAGAAATTGCAGGCAGAGCTCACTATCGTGCAAACATAGAAACATGAGTGGTAGGCCCAAATGGAACCGTTGCAAGAATGGGTAGTAGAAGTCCTAGCACATGTAGAGGAAGCCAAGGCGCACATAACACAAAACCAGGTAGAGTGCGTGGGACTGATCAATGACTAATTTGCAGTCCATATAGTGGACACACTGAAGGAGAAGACTGCGCAGGTGCAGACACAGGCAACATAGCTTAGGGAAAATTTCTAGGCGATCACCAAGGAGGTCAAAGAAGCACACAAAGGATAGGTGGCTCGAGACAAGCCACATGTCAGTGTTGGGGGCCTATTGGAGGGAGGCCAAAGGCCAAAGTGGAAAAGCATGGCGTTTTTGGGAAAGAAAGAATGCATGAGCAAAGTGACAGCTGGAAGGAAACACAACACACGTGCATGCAAGGAAAGCAACAACTGGAAGGAAGATAAACACACACGCATGGGAGGAAGACCTAATGATGGTAGGGTTAGGGTTTTGGTAAGGTATTGTAAACGGACGTAGAGCCCGAAATGTATAAATATAGATACTTAGGTATCATAAGGGGTTCGATTCAGAGTATTATTATGTTATTGTAGTTACACATGAGTTGATGCGATATGTAATGTTTTGCTGTAAGACCTATTTTGTATAATCTGTTGAGCTAGAGAGCACGAGGGAGGGAATATATTGAGGGTTAGACCACAGGTTGTGGATCCTAGTGATCTAGTCCGCCTCACATAGATCTTACCCGACTGAGAAGAGTTGTAAGCGCGCGACGCTGTAGATGCGAACATAATATAATAAAAGAGCTGAGAGCCAAATATTTATGGATGTAGCCCCAGGAGGGGGTGAACCACAGTAACATTTGTGTTATGTGATGAATGTTTGCATATCTTATTGTCTGAAGCAGTTATTATTATGTTGAATGGATGTGTTATTCTATTGCTTGTTTAAGTGCTTTTGTGATATTAAGGGAATAAGCCTATGGATTTACTGCATAAGTCGTGAATAACCATATGTTGCATTGGTAAGGAATAATAATGGTTCAATATTTAGCTCGCTTATCTCACACTCAATCTTGGGCTGTAAACACATGAGTCTTACAGCCACCCATTAAAGCTATCTCAACTGAGACTACGCAATGCATTCTGTGTGCTGCGTTGCCTTCTAGTTTACTAGGAGGGCCAATAGTTTTAGAGGCTTTGTTGGAAACCCGAACAGACATGAACCCTGGGTCAATAAACTCAGACAGAATAGAAGAGTAAGTTAAACCAACATATGAGGATACTCTACTCACATAGCATACTCATGCTCCCAAGTTGCATCCTCTCGAACGTACCAGGTCCATTGGACCTTTACCAACTCCATGAATCGATTCCAGAGATGTTTGATTTTATGATCCAATATGAAAACCAGTTGCACTTGAAACCCTTCTTCTAGCTCCACCTGAATCATATTCCAATGAATGACATGATTAACATCATGTACTTACTTCTTAAGAAATGACACATGGAAAACATTATGAATACACAAGGATGCAGGAAATGCAAGCATATGTGTGACAAAACCAATCCTTTCAAGGATTTTGAATGGTCCACAAAAGTGCACTGCTAACTTATAACACTTTCCCAACTTCAAGGAACTGCACTTGGCCTTCACTTTCAGAAAAACGTGATCACCCACTTTAAATTATCTGTGGGTTCTACCTCTATCTTCCCAACCTTTCTTCCTATCTTGGGAAACCTTTAGATCCTGCTTGATCTTTACCATCTAGTCCTCCATTTCCCGGAGCAAATCTGGCCCAACTACTGCGTGGTCAACTGGGTTATATGAACTGATAGGCATGCTACAGTTTCTACCATAAAGTGCCTCAAATGGGATCATCTTCAAATATGTTTGATACCCATTGTTGTAAGAAAAATCTACCAAATGAAGTTAGTCTTCCCATTTCGATGGCTTATCCATCGCATACATCTTGAGCATATCTTCAATCACTTCATTTACTCTCTCTTTCTAACCATCTGATTCAGGGTGATATGCTGTGCTAAAGTTTAGATTTGTTCCAAATCCCTTGAATATCCATTTCCAAAAGTTCGAGGTGAACTTGGAATCTCCACCAGACACAATTGTCTTAGGTATGCCATGCAAATTAGCAATTCCTCGCATGTGTATCTCAACAATATTTGTCTCCTTGTGCACTGACTTCACTGGAACAAAATGGGAAGCTTTCGTAAGCTTTTCCACCACCACCATAATAGAATCATGTTACTTAGCAGTCCTAGGAAACTTAGTTATAAAATCCGTTGTTATAACTTCTCATTTCCACTCAGGAATGGGAAAAGGCTATAGAAAACTAGTTGGATGTCTATGCTCAGCCTTGACCTTATGACATTCGATATATCTCCTGATCATTCACCACATAGACCCTGCGTCGATACATGAGGATCCCGTCCTCTCTCAACTCAGAACCTTCAAATTTCAGCTGCGACATACCTTGCTGTAAAGTCACACTTATATACATATAATGCATATTTGATTTGGTAACTTCTAATATTATGGCATGCAAATACGATTTATACATGCTAATGGCTATATCATGCATCTCATGCACCCCCCTACTAAGTGCATCAACCACCTTGTTTTCTTTTCCTCTAATATGCCTTATGTCGAAGTCATACTCAGTGAGAAAATATAACCACCTACTTTGTCTGGAATTTAAAATTGGATGTCCAAAAAAATATTTCAGACCACAATGGTTTGTTCTTAGCTCAAATATTTTACCCACAAGATAATGCCTCCACGTCTTCAAGGCATGCACTATAGCTTCCAATTCTAAATCATGAGTATCATAGAGCCTTTCATGCTCTTTCAACTTCCTTGATTTGTAGGATACCACATGTCCATTCTGACTCAGGACTCCACCGAGACCTTCCTTGCATGCGTCCATGCACACAATGAAGTCTGCATCGAGATCAACAATCCTCAAAATCAGCGCACTTGTTAACAAACTCTTCAAGTGCTGAAAACTCCTTGAACAATCCAGAGTCCATTCAATTCACACACCTTTCTTTTGCAAATATGTAAGTGGATGCACAATCTTTGAGAATCCTTTAATAAAACTTATGTAGTACCTTGCTAGTCCCATAAATGATCTCACTTCTGTGACATTTCTTGGTGTCGACCATTCCTCAATGTATTTTATCTTTGTTGGGTCCACAACTATTCCTTCCTCTGAAATAATATGACCCAAGTACTGACTATGCATCTGGTAAAATGAACACTTGCTCAACTTTGCATAAAGATGATGCTCCCTCAATACTTGCAACACCTTATTCAAGTGCTGCTCATGATCTTCTTTAGAGTTTGAGCGAATAAGAGTGTCATCCAAAACGACAATGACAAAATTGTGTAAATAACTTCCAAAAACTCCATTCATTAAGCACATGAAGAAAAATGATGCATTTGACAACCAAAATGACACCACTGTAAACTCGTAATGATCATACCTTGTTCTGAAGGTAGTCTTACTGATGTCTTCATCCTTTATTCTCACTTGGTGATATCTAGAGCTGAGATCAATCTTGAAAAATATCCTTGATCCCCTTAGTTGATCAAACATGACATCTATCCTTGGAAAATGATACTTTTTCTTTACTGTTACTTTGTTCAACTATCTAAAATCAATACAAAGTCTCATTGTACCATCCTTCTGTTAGAAATAAATAGTTGTGCTCATTTTTCCATAGACAATATAGCAATATTGTCACCCAACCATAGACACAAACTCCACCCCCAAGAACCTTAAACTTGACATAAAGAATAATTCCGGAAGTAGACCAATAGCTAACCAAGGTAGCACAACTTTCTCCAAGGCTAGCGTACCAAGAAAGAATAAGCAAAGACCAAGAAGAAAGTCCAAGCCATAACCAAGAGAAAGTCCAACCAAAAACCAAAATCCCGGTTGGAACAACTGCACTCCCTCTCCAAACTTGCGCACCACTAGTCTTATGCAGTTGTGAGTGAGTGAGCGTCAAATGAGATCTAGCACCCTCTATTTATACTTCTCTATCTCACTTGATCGGGTCGACTTCTCTTTCTGGTGGATAATAACTCAATATTAAATATTCTCTTGAGACGACTTGTCTTCTAAGGTTATTATCCAATGTTTTAGGGTTTCTCTTACTTCCCAGAATATTCTAGTTTTGTCAAAGGTTACACATGGAGGTTAATACCTCCTGCATCTACCATAATACCAAAACTCCCTCCTAGATAGGGAGGTATTAAAGAAAATGGTCTTGAGCACAGACAAACCATTCAACCAGTAGCACCATCATAGCCTTATAGGCTATCTTCTGATCACGTAGATCAACTCATGAGGAACATCATTACTATCGGTATCATCTGATAGCATCAACTACATCATCTCTCGAAGCCATACTCCATCTGAGTAATCGGGCATGATGCTGAATAAGTCACTTACTCCATAGAGTGATACAAGCACCATTCTTCTAATATGGACATACATCCTAGAAGAATGACTATCCCAACAGATGTTGAAAGACACACCATGGGCTACAGAGACCATTCCTATAGGAGTGTCAGTCTCAGAATATTTTATAATCGGGTTATATGTACCATAGAGATCCATCTCTACCTATATGCCTTAGAAAATATCGTTCCTAGACCATTTTCCTAATCAGGCCACAATCTGTGCCTTAGGAAAATACCAGTCCATGATACGTCAACAAACTATCAACCTGGACCATTCTCCACAGAGAGAATTCCTATCCACCAACAATCTGTTCTATCTAGACCATTCTCTACTTGGAGAATGTCTTTCCACCAACAAACTGACTATCCATCTAGCTGAAAATCAACTCCAACAATAGTGGTAGTCTCCATGGCACTCAGATAGTAGCATATTGCTGCTATAATGCCATCCAATAAAACACAACTGTGTCTATCCATAGTAGTATACAACTACTATCCTATGGTACACGACCACTCTTAGTAGAACACAACTAATAACCAGTGACACATAGTCACTACCAGTGGCTCAAATCCACCATAGTAGCATACAACTAATGTCGAGAGACACACAATCTCCACAACAATCATATCATTTGATATCAACCCGCATAAAAAATATCATGATACAAACTAAGTCATTTGGGCCATTATTCCAGTCAAATCTATGAGATATGGAAAAGAATATGCCCTTAGAAAGTAAAACATCATCCATCAAATATCTAGACTATTCTTCCCAAGCATAGAAGAACAAATTTCCCTGATTTTTGAGCCTGGACCATTCACCTAACTGGTCCATTCCTCCGACACTAATCATAGTGCAACCTGGAGAAAATGAGTTTTCCCTAGGGAATGCATATCCCTGATTGCTGAACCTGGACCATTCACCTAACTGGGCCATTCCTCCAACACTAATCACAGTGAAACCTGGAGAGAATGAGTCTTCCCTAGGGAATGACTGTCCGGAACATTTCCTATGGAAATGGCTGTCCCGCACCAACCTATAAAATGAACCATTCTTCAAAACTGCTCACAACTGTGAACTTCGAAATAATGATTTCCTGATGAGGCAGACCATTCTACTTGACCACTACTCAGAGTGACTGCCAAGAATAATGACTGCCCTAGACCATTGCCCCAAAATGGCCATAAGGGGAATTGTTGTCTATGGTACAACAACAATCTATTGGACCATTTTCATTATGAAAATGACGGTCCGATCTGGAACATTTTTCGAACTGGAAAATGACTGTCCATCAGAAAGCTCGAACAACTTTCCGGACTAGAAAGGAATTGCCCATCCGAACTAGAAAATGATTGTCCATAAATCAATAACATATCAGTTCTCCCTCCCAACCTGGGAGTAATCACTTCCTTTTTTAGTAGGGAACTCGCTTCACGAGCCCCAGCTTGTCCCTTAAGTATGGAAACTTTTCATCTTGGACAAAGGATTTACCAAAATATTTTCTATTTGCTCATCTGTGGATATATATTGGAGAACCACTTCTCCCCTATGGACTTTATCACGAAGAAAATAATTCTTGATATAAATGTGCTTCGACCTGTCATGGAACACCGAGTTCTATGAAAGCTTCACACAACTCTGATCATCACAATATATCACGGTCGAATCCAACACCCGATCAGACAATCTAGAAACCAACTTACAGGGCCACACTACTTCTATACAAGCATCACAAGTTGCAATATACACTGATTCTGCAGTGCTAAGTGAAACAAACTTCTATTTCCTACTAGCCCATGACATCGTGGAAAATCTTAAACCAAAACATATCCAAGTAGCACTTCTTCTATCAACTACACTCCCTACCCAATATGAATCAATAAATCCATGCAGCTGTATGTCATAACTCAAACGACCCACAAAGAAAGTATCCGACTGAGTATTCTCCAAGTACATTAACGAGCCAATCAATTGTTGATACATAGACGGGTCTACTGGATTAGAGTCTCTCAACGTTTTTTAGATCTGTCATCATGGGAGTTTGCTATGGATTTGCAATCAATCATCCCATACTTCTGAAGAACCATTTCAATAGACTACCTCCGTCATATAAAGTTTTCACCACGCTTCTTCTATACATGAGAGGCTCTGTACCAAGTTTTCTTGAATCCATACAAGGTCTTCTTCCATCTGCATACAAGGGTCTCTTTCTGGTATACCTCAAAACCTTGAGGTTTCTCTACATACACTTCTTCAATTACTCTATTGAGAAGAACAATCTTTACATCCATCTGATGTAAAATCCAACCCATGGATACTGCAGGAGATATAATGGCTTAGGTAGAGGTATATCTGGTTACTAGAACAATTTTTCATCATAGTCTTCTCCCTCCTACTAGGAGAACCCTATAGCCCTGAGTCTCACCTTGTATCTATCAATTCTTAAGTCCTTTTCACAATTTCTCACATACATTGTTCTTCACCACAACTTCCTTCCGTTCCTTCTGCTTGACTGCTTCCAGTGGGTTCAAACTAGTTCAATTGGTTGTTCTGACTTTTCTTTCTTTCTTGGAATCTTCATGTTTTTCCTCATGTTTTTCTTCAATGTTGGAGTCCATGTAATATTCTATATATTACATGCCCTTATTTCCTGAAGGCTCCAACCCTCCTCCATAGGAACATAAATGTAGATGGATAATCAAGGATATTCAAGGCTTCTTTTCGAAGAAGACTTCTTCTAGAGTCAAAATGAACATGTGGTTCTTATCATGGCTGCTACTTCCAATTAAAGATACTTCATAGTCTTTACAGATTCTTCTTCAATGGATCATATCATTAGGGATTAGCTCCCTCCTAATCCTAGCTTCATTCTTGAATGAGAAATATGCATGCTCTTCTTTTGGATTTATGTGATCAAGTCCCTCCATTTGAGAGAGTCCATGCTTCCGTCTGCTGCATCTCTCTTTGATTTCTACAAAGTGTCACAAGCTTGTTTTGGTTTTCTTTTTATTTCTGACATCCTTCAAGTCCGAATCCTTTGAGTCTCTTTAAGTTTGTTTCTATCTGTTATGAATTCTTCCCATCTAAAAGTTGTGTCATCCTTATAAACTTATTCTATGACATCTTTTGCAAGGATTGTTCTTCAAAGATATTTCACAAGGGTACCTTCCCGAAACAAGAACAACAAGAGAAAACAAGAAATATCTATCTAGAGGAGATGTTAGTTCAACTTGCGAAAAAGTACAATACGAATCTATATCAATAGTATTCATATGCAGTCGAGTATTCATTGCACCTAGAAATAATAGAATCTTTCAAAGACTCCTTTCACAATTTATAATGTAACAACTATCACCCTTGATATACATAAATGATATAACTTGGATAGCATACACAAGTGCATACCTTTGAAGTCTTGTAGCATTGTCCAACTTGTCTTCCAATCTGAAACTAGATACCATCTTGACAAGAAGAGATTAGATTTAATGATTAGAACAAGCCAGGAACTCTAAAATTTCAACTTTGATCACATAATTAATTTGACCAGAAGTCAACCTTTGACTTTGACTTGTACCAGTCAACCTTTGACTTTGACTAGTCAAAATTTGACTTTGAACAAAAATTTGAACCTGACACTTTTTCTAGCTGAGGGTACCAAGAGGCCTGCTAGGCTAAAACGCACTAGGATATCAAGGAATGAAGTAAAATGCTTCATCATAAGTTCTTGAACACAAGGGTTAGGGTTTATTGCAGCTGCATAAGCATAAAACCTAGCTGCAACTGTAACTGGTGCCATAACAAGCTTAACAAATAACTTCCCAATCTATCTTCCAGTGATTAGAGTGTCTGAAGATAGTGTGGGTGAATAACCTATTAGAAATAAATAGATGTGCTCATTTTTCCATAGACAATATAACAATATTGTCACCCAACCATAGGCACAAAGGCCACCCCTGAGCACCTTAACCTTGACACAAAGAATAATTCTGGAAGAAGACCAATAGCCAACCAAGGTAGTGCACCTTTCTCCAAGGCTAGCACACCAAGCAAGAATAACCAAAGACCAAGAAAAAATTTCAAACCATAACCAAGAGAAATTCCAACCAAAAACCAAAATCCCAATTGCAGTAGCTGTACTCCCTCTCCAAACTTGCACACCACTAGTCTTATGCAGTTGTGAGTGAGTGAGTGTCAAATGAGCTCTAAAAACCTCTATTTATACTGATCTATCTCACTTGACTAGGCTGACTTCTCTTTTTGGAGGCTAATAACTCAATATTAAATATTCTCTTGAGCTGACTTATCTTCTAGGGTTATTATCCAACGTTTTAGGGTTTCTCTTGCTTCCCAGAATATTCTATTTTTGTCAAAGGTTACACGTGGAGGTTAATACCTCTCGCAGCTACCATAATATTAACACCTTCTTCTTCAAAAATAGAATTGACGCACCCCAAGGTGACACACTTGGGTGTATATACCCTTCTTTAGAAGCTCTTCAAGTTGCATCTGCAACTCCTCCAACTCTAGCGTACTCATCCTATAAGGAGTCTTGGATAGAGGGGCTGCTCCTGACATCATATTTATAGAGAAGTTGATATCTCTTTTCGGTGGAAATACCAATATCACTTTAAAGACATCGTCGAATTCCTTTAGTATTGCACAATCTTCCACACTTGACACTTTATCCATAGGTGCCTCTTCCATGTGTGATGAAAATACTTGACATTCTTTCCTATAACTTTTCTTCAAATCGAAAGCTGAAACTTCCCTGATGGTCACAACTCTCGGAATTCCTTGAACTGTTCTCAAGTTTCCTTTCTCATCCAGGCAGTTAAATGCCTTATTGTAACAATCCAAGACAACATGATGCTCGTCTGGAAATCATACAAGCCCAAAGGTATAATATTCAAATCATCCTTTATGCGCAATCCATTCATTTCCATTTGACATACCTTAACCATCTTATTAATTTTCCTTTTTTCTCTTATATCTAACTACACCAACCAAGGTTTTCCTAGCTTGCTTCTCGACAATTGGAATCTTTCCACCATTTTAGTATCTAGATAACTATGACTAGCTCTCGAGTCAATTAAACTAACAATGGGTTGGTCATTAATCTTACCTTCCTATGACGTCCCCAACAACCAATAGGTCGGGAAACACCACTTCTTGGACATTTCACTTAGTTCTGATATATCCATGCATTACATAGATGATATATCCATGCATTACTCATCAAGTTATAACACATGTACAATTACACAACATACAATTAACATATATTTGACACTTATCTTTCAATAGATGACGACCAAAATGCATGCAGACCTTCCACGAACCTCCCAACCTTATACCACGCTTCTCATCACGCTTAGAAGTGGGTCACCCGCGAGCTGGGACTAAACTCCACCGGGAAAGGGATTCCTAGGATTGGAAAGGGAAACAAGAAAGTCACACAATCAACAAGAAGGATTATCTCCCAGGGCCAGCTCGCACTAACAAACTACAACCTCTCATTCCCCACATGTCTGTCCCACCCATAGGAAGTGTGCCCCTTCTCTGCTCAACAGTCCTTCGACTGCCCCACTTCCCTTCTAGGGATTCAAAAATAAACCGAACATGAATTCTCAGAGACTATAGATGTAGTTGGGCTCCCTCTGAAAAATAACTTCCCCAACAACCTCTCTCATCTGAAGAGAGTTGTTTGTAGGCCTAACAACTTGATTCTTCAATCCACGGGACTGACAACCCGCCTCTTCAAACCACATGCCTGACAAACTGCTTCTTCAGTCCTGCTTCTAAGTCAACTCCAGTAAGGGTGATGGAAACAATAGGGCTTGGTATAGCTCAGGTGATGGTGTAAACAACAAACCCTTAAGGAAAAACATGACTCAGGCAAGGTACAGGTGCATTGTGCTACACAAGAAATCATGGGTCAACTTCATGGGTTTACTGGATTCAGAGGCACACGAATGATGTAGAGGTTGAAGATGAAGAGGATGTCTCACAACATGAATCCCTGGATGAATTGGGAAGGGTGACAGACTTCCAAAGAATCGTAAGGGTCGTGAGGAAACTCAAGACTGGTCCATACACAAGGATGGGGAGAAATGCCAGAATGGGAAGCGAACCCCCAACGAGTTGGCTTTCCCAGATTTAACTACATGCGCCTAGGTTGACACCTGTATTCCTGTAGCTGCATGAGTTCCACTTAGCACTCATTCCCTTTCCAGGAACTTAGGACAACACCGATCATGTCCAACTTAGACTTTAAGAAATAATAATAAAATATTATTCCCTTAGAGGTAAGCCCCCTAGCTTAGCCCCTAGGCCTAGACACTTAGCCCCCTCCCTTACCCTACTTAGTGGAGCTTAGTCCCCCATACTCTTTCTTCGTGGTTAGTCTACACACAACAATGTAATTTTATTAATGATATGTGCATTTACATATACAAAAATCAAGCTCATGGCCTTAAGCATCTAGGCTCTCCGGCCTAATAAACATATAAGTCTTCAACTTATAAACACTTGGCTCACCAGCCTATAAACATAATTACAATTCAGCAAGGGCTCAGCCTTGGGGTGTTACACTTCCACCTCAATCATGTGCGATTGAAACTCAACCTACTTTTTATCCAACATGGCATGATACTTGGCATATTTCTACCCATGTCCTCAACTATTGCAACTTGTTGTGCATTGTTTCCAATCCTCGCTTTATCATCTCTTTGAGGGAAATCGTAGCGCATATGATTTTCGCCACAACCCTAACACTGCATAGGTTGTTTCCATGACTTTTGTCCCATTGTTTCTGACACTCTAGGCTCCTGGAGAGTTGTCTGTCCTTGTACAATATTTCTGAAAAATGGTGGCTTATCCCCCTTCTTCCTCTGTTCCACTTTACTTTTCATCTTGGCTTCCCAATCCTTTTGGAAATCCGGTCTTCCCCTTTGCTACTCATAAAGACACTTAGTGCATCTTATGGTTTCTTCCAATGTCTTAGGGTCATCATACTATATCTTGTCACTGATAAATGAGGGCAACCCACACAAGTACCTCTTAATTTTAAATTTCTCATCCTTGATGAATGCAACATACTTCAACAACTCTAAGAATTTTATTTCATACTCATATATCGTCATACTCCCAAGCTTGAGTTTGAATAACTCTTTCATTTTCCTATTATAGTAGCGCTTGGTTAAATATTTCTTTTGGAAATACCTCTTGAACTCCCTCCAAGTCACTTTATTCTCATCAATGTGTTGCACTTGTACATACTGATCCCACCACATTGATGCCTTTCCTTTTAAATGATAGATATCAATTCTCCCTTCTACCTGCACTGAATATTTATGTAGTTGGAAGTACTTCCTCATACCCAACAACCAGGTCTCCACATATTCATCCTTCTTGTGCTCCCCGTCAAAGGCAAGAGGCTTGATCTTATTCATTTCTCCCTGTAGGTCATCCACCTCAGTCTTTCTCTTATGATTTCTGATAGGAGATGGAATTGAGCTACTGCGTTCTTTCCTGAAATAATGCTTCAACAAGTGGGGTTGATGCCTGCCAACACTTATTGCTTCTCTTCTTTTCTCATTGTGAGATCTATGACTTCTTGACCTACTCGACTCTGTCTCTTCATCAATTTTCTTTTCTATTCTATCCAAGCTTTGCATCAATTTGACATTGAAGTCATCTTGCTACTCCTTGGCTCTCATAGGCATTTCATTATCAACTTTATAGATTTGAACATCTTTTTGAAATCTCTTTATGGTTTTAGGTAAATTCATGCACTCTTCCTTGGATTTTGTACCAACAACGCCAAACGAAAATATAGATCCCCAAATTCATCATTAGGACTGTAAGTCCTCTGTGCATATTCCATGTTTTTTTGACCTTCTGCATTGACTTTGTCCCATTCTAATCGTTGATAATTATGCAAAATATGCATACAACAAGATTTATTAGATGAAGTCATGAAGCAACTTCATGAAAACTTTGCACCATCTTCCTAGAAACCTTCATTTTGAAGCCCATGTGTGTACTGATACTCCACACACAACAATGTACGATGTCAAATTTCGACTTGTACACCATGTATCAGTAATGCACATGCATCACAACTGTGCAGTCCCAAACCTTTAGTTTGCACACACACACACACCATTGTTTACAATGCAAATCTAGTACCGCACTACACAATATCAAGAATTTAGTGCACACACCTGCGCATTATTACTTAATGCGCACCAATGCCACACTGAAATTCAAAATTCATCCCATGCAAGCTCAGTGTTGAAACTGGAGCTTTGCAACTTTTGTTGAACCTGGCCCATACAAGTCTAGTGTTGAACCAATAGCTCTGATACCAGAATGTAACATCCCTAGCAACCTAGGTTGGTCCATGCTAATACATAATATGCTTTGACATTGCTCTGAAAACACAATGTAACATCATCCAACTTATTACTAAAAAAATTTACTCCAAAAGTCCACTGCATAGATTCTATTCTATTCACAAGTCTGCGTAGAATCACTTGTAGTAACGTGCTCATCCCAAGGCCGAGTCATGCCACACAACTTAAAACAAATGAAGCAACTTTCTCCTTGTAACAAAACTTTAAGCATTCAAAATAACTCAAATAACTATGTGCACCGACATACTACTCACACAACACAACAGTACAGACAACCATCCTGGCGACGCACACCATTTTTGATTTCCATGTGTGTGGAATATAATTTCATGTACGCATAGATATGAATTCCATATTCTTGATGCACACAAGTTACTTTCCTGTGCACCGAACCATTCAATCCTCTTTTGAAGACTCATAACCAAAATTAAAAGATTAACTTAACAAGAAAAAATATCAATGATTATCATATCCATGCAAAACTACAAGTACAGACTATAACCACCATACTTACATGTACAAGTAGCATTAGAAAAAATAACAACAATTACTTATATGTGATAAAATACAATAATTAACCCATAACATGCATAGATAAATAAGCACACATTAAACAAGATGAGGACACAAAGAACACTTATCTTTTATGAAAATCACCAACTGCGCGCATAACTCAGACGTTCCTCCCAACCATAGACTTTTTTGCTCATATAATTTCAGAAACACGTCACCCACAATCTAGGGCTTACTCCACCAGGGAAAAAGGAATTCTAGTGACAAGATAAGGTCTGATTCTCTACATAATTTCTCTACCCTAAGTGTTCATTGTTGCAACTAGCCTAAAGTCCCTCATTCCCCATGCACCTATCACACCCAAGGAAGTGTTCCCCTTCTCTACTCAATATTCCTTCGGCTGCCCCACTTCTCTTCCAGGGTTACCAACAATAGGTTGGGCAAGAAGTCTCCAAGCCCTGCATCTAAATCCCAACAAACCAAGGAACAATTCTCAGCAAAACTCCCACTTGGAGAGTATTCTCATGAGTTTGACAACCTACTTCCTCAACAACCAATATCTCACCCAGAGATATTTCTCACGGGCCTAACAATTCACCTCCTCAACAACCAAAACACTGGTTACAACCCCACAAATCCTTACAAGATTCTCACTGCAGATAAGGTAATAATCGGATTTTCCATACAATCCGACCCCCTTATGCTCACAAGAGCCTGAAACATGCCTCCTTCAAATAATGCATGACCCCCCCAAAATACACTAAGTCCATCAATATATACTGAATGCCTTCCAATTGAAAGTTGTCACCTTTAGAAGTAGCTTTAAGCCACCTGGTGACCCGTTTCCTACCATCAAAAGCTTAGTATAAAATAATTATCCAATATTACACTTTTCCAGAAATATTATAAAATATTCCCCAAGACTTACGTCTTACCCCCTTTTCCATTTTCCGGTGGAGTCATCCCCCCATCTCTTTTCATTTGAGTCTATTTGCACGCAGTGATGCAATATTATATTAATAACTGAGTATAATTACATGGATATGCGCACTGACCTGTTTGCATCCTGACTCACCAGCCTCATACTCACACAGGATCCCCGACCTCAATACATATAGAGTTACACACACACACACACACATTTATAACTCAACTCCATGAAGTTCTAGGTCATTACAACACACTTACCCAAGTGCATGCAACATGGTGCAATGTACGTACTTACCCAGGTGCATGCAACACATAAAATGTGCACACCCTGTCTTCGATAACGCCTCTTCACACACCTACTTAGATGCACACAAAACCAAAAATAGGTGCCAACGACTCACCAACCTATATATACATTACATGAACCATTAGTAGCAATGACTCACTATCCTATATGTACCATTACAAAGGGTCTGAATCATGGACATTATAGGGAACGACCTTGAAAGTATTGGCCATGATACACAATTGGGAATTGATGAAGCAGGGACTAATGAAGTGGGTTGGTGAGGTGGAGATGAGATGTTTTTGTGAAGAAAACATGAATCTTGCTTAGCAAGCTATCTTCTGCTTACACAACATGAACATACACCTACCAACGTACCTAGATCAGTAGGGAGCCACATGACCAATAATGGAAGGTAATATTATTAGTTGACGCGGTTATTAACTACTGGCAATTTTTGGGTCTCTTGAAGAAGGAAAGGGTCAATTGAGATGACCAGACTTGGATAGGAAACCACGAACTTACCCCTTTAGAATGGGAACCATAGTATGCAGGTTACAACTGGAGGAAGCCACCAGATTCCCGAGAGGATTGGTCGAGGAAGAGGCCAAAGGTGGAAAAACACCACCAAAGATAGATAGAAGAGAGTATGACACATGAGATGAAAAGGGATATCTAAAACATGCATAGAGACAAACAACAGAGAATGTGAATTGTTAGTCACCAAGAGTGGCATCAGAGAATAGAGCACGAAGGATCTTAAGAAGATCATGGACCTGAGAAGGAACGTGTGAGAAACAGGTTCACAAAGGGACTATGTGGAAAATGGAGGTGTTCATGGGCATAGGTGGAAGAGAAGAGAGAGGTTTCCTCGGAGAAAATAGGAAGCTCATACAATTAAGATTGATCACCCTAAAACAGAGATGACCTGGATCCAAACTAGAGCAATAGTGGGCTACAACTTGGTACTTACTGGAAAGAAACCAACACTGGTAAGGGGAGGTCATTGAGGGACTGTTTAGTAGTGAAGGGACTCCCTTGTATAGAGAAAATCTAGTTAATAAACTACCCGATAAACATGTACATACCTCGAGCTTAGTGGGAAGGAGGAAACTTCTATTTTTTTCAGAGGAGGAAGGAGAGTAACCTTCTTGGATAATATCGACCTTGGAAACCAACTGAATCATTCCCCTTGTGGTATCATGGAATGACATGGGGGTGGTGTATTGTAGGAAGGCACTCTACAATATGGCCTAACGTTGGGAAGAAATACATCCTCTCTTAGTCAGTTGGTATTGGAAATTTCCCTCATCATATAAGTATTTAACTTGATCTATCTAACTGTGTATAAATTATGCAATTATGTTATTGTGTGATTTAAATGGGAAATGTAAATCATTTTAATCTATGAATGGAATCCCTGAGTGATTCAAACATGCTTGTTGTTGCCCATGTTTAACCCATTAAATTGTAAACATGAACAAACATGGATAGATTGTGTCCTTAGTGTTAGCGATCAAAATGTCCTTTTAAAATTTTCAAGCGCCTTCATCATTTTATGCTAAATTGACATGTTCCTTAAATTTTTGCCCATTGTTATAATCCTCAAAACTTCCATCGAGCCTCGAAAAGATTGATTTGATCATGTTTTCCCATGAACCTTATGGTCTTTGTCTTTTGCTGCCACCTATATTCCAAAAAAAACACAAATAATTGTTATTTATTCTAAAACCCTAGTTCTATGTCTTCTTATATTTTCAAATAAAAATTACATTTTTATTTGTAAATTTTCCAAAAAATGGTGTGTGCTTAAGTGACCTAAGTCTAATCCTACTACCAAATCTAGTGCATGGACCAAATTTTGAGGTTGAGGCCACATTGTAATCCAATCTCTACATGTCAAACACCAAATTACAACATACAACACAAAGCCCAATGCACCAAGCACTAAGCTCACAAGTGGATAGCCTTGGGCTCAGGTCTTATTGAATATGTAATATAAGCATCGGCGCATATAAAGGTGAAAACCTTTACATTCTCGACAGATGTGGGATATGTCCCATGATAATTTGTTTTGTACAGAGTATATCACAGGTGTGTTGGTAGTGTTGGAATAATGTAGAAATTAGTATGTACGCAACTAAGTTGTTGTGTGACTTTCATATTTAGGGTTTGCTGGTGGTTTCAGATCCACCTTTGTAGGAGGTCAGTTCAAGGTTGTTGTGAGCACCTTTGTGCTATAAATGTAATTGATTGGCTTCAATAATAGATCAAGTGAGCTTTGCTCATGTATTCAGTTTGGTTCTGCATCTATTGTTTAATTTGGTATCAGAGCCATCGTTGTTGGATATGGAGTCACTGTGACACAAATTGCAGTGAAGGAAGAGCTTCCGAGAAGGGTAGAGGCATGTGGTGTTGTGCTTCACATGAGGGAGAGGAGAAACCATCGGGGGAGCTATCAAGAGCTCCAGATTACTGCAGACGTGTCGTTGTGAGAGAGATCACTGCACATGAAGGAGATCTCTGCTAGTTTTAATACACCATCAAGATTGAAGGCCCCTGGGATTGGGATTGGTGGTTCCATTGCTGGAACACTCAGGTGAAATCTTTCTGCGTGTGCTGAATTAGGGAGCAATAAAGATTGCGTTCACTTGTTTACCTGCATATGGAGTGGCATTCAGAGAGTATCACTGAAGAAGAGATCAACTTCGTGATCGGCTTTTGCATGCTGTAAACGTTGAAATCGCCGAAGAAGTAATCTACCCTTTGAATCACAACACAGTAATTTGAATCGCCATACAAGATCTCCACTGTGACAACCACTAATTTGATCGATGTCTTCGCGATCTTTCCAGCATTTGATTCAAAATGATGCTGGATTTCAATGTGCTTAGTTCTGGCATGATACATAGGGTTATTAGCAAGTTTTATTGAACTTTGATTATCACAATTGATAAATGTTGGTGCCTTTTGTTCTTCTCCCATGTCTTCAAGAATTCTCCTCATCCAGACAAATTCACATGTAGTACTGCACAAGGATTTGTACTCGGCTTCAGTTGTAGACAAAGAAACAATTGGCTGTTTCTTATTGCTCCATGATACGATCCCTAAACCAATTCTAAAGGCATAACCTGTGGTTGACTTTCTATCACTAAGATTTCAAGCCCAGTCAGAATCAGAATAACCTGCCAACTTAACATCAAATTCATCAGCAATTCAAGGTGAGCTAAAAGTGTTGCAGGCGCAGTGGAAGCGTGGTGAACGAGGAAGCTGTTGCATTGTTGTTGGTAGGAGAAAGATTTGGTGGTGGCATCAAAGGTAATTTCTGAGTTGTTTTAAAGAATTTAAAATGGAAAATTCTTTAATTGATTCATACATAAATGAATCAAATAAATTAGATGGATCCAATTATGTAAATTGGAAATTTAAGATACAAACAGTGTTGGAAGCATCCGAGGTTTGGCCTATTGTCTCAGGAGATGAGGCAAAGCCTGCTACTGCTGCCCAAGATTGGGAGAAGAGAGAAAACAAAGCCAAAGTTTTTATCAGAATGTCTATAAAAGACAACATAATTCCACATATAAGAGATTACAAAACGTCTAAGGAGACGTGGGACATCTTGAAAGGTTTGTACCAAACTGCTAATACAAACCGAGTTTTGTTTTTAAAAAGAAAATTGCTCTCAATCAAAATGGAGGAAAATGAAAATGTTACTAATTTCATTTCAAGAATCAAAGATTTAAAAGATAAACTGGCTGACATAGGAAAAAAGGTCTCACCCACTAATCTAGTAACTGTCACGTTAAATGACATGCTAGAAGACTACCAAATGTTCATAATAGGTATTGCAGCTCGAGAGAATGCTTCGACATTTGAAGAACTTGCAGGTATTCTTCTACAAGAGGAGGAACGTAGAAGCCATCTCACCGGAAAGCCTCCACATTAAGATTTGGCATTGATGGCAAAGGGTAAAGGAAAGCCTTGGGAACGCAACAAAGGAGGCAAACCTCAATATGCAAAAGAACATAAAGGTATGACATCTCCTCAGTCTCATACAAATCAGAGAAAGAGTGGTTCATGTTATAATTGTGGAAAGGCTGGACATCATGCTAAGGATTGTTGGTATAAGCATAAACATGAGAACAAATATAGAAATCCGAGGCATAATAGTAATTTTGCTGAAAGGGGTGATAATGGTAATGATGAATTCCACAAAT